>CAJQZM010041564.1:0-53373 GCA_907164665.1 Colias nastes | reverse complement strand
CGACTTTGCCGCCAGCAACGCGCCAGAACAGACGCACATCACGGCGATGTCCTGGCGCTGGATCTGCGGCTGCAAGCGCATCAGCCAGTGCTGAATCTGCTGCGCCAGAGGGGTTGAGAACTGAACGTGGGAGTCGCTGACTCCCGGTAGCACAAGCAAACTCCCTTCTGGCAGACGTTCCGGCAGCGGCTGAATGCCGCTCATCGTCAGGCCAATCGACGTCTGAACGTCAGGCTGCGGGCCAATGTAATGCAGGCGAAACGCGTCGCCCGCCAGCACAAAAGTTTCTGCCGGGCCGGTCATGTCTAATGACAGCACCCCGGGCAACATAACGAACCAGACGTCGATGCTCATTACAGTGACTCCAGCGTCTCCGCTACCGTTTTAATCTCGGCAAAACGCCCGGCCAGCACCGTCTCGGTACGATGACGCAGTTCGTCAGCGCTGAGGGTAATTCCGTTGTACGTCATCGGGAACGTCAGCGTGGCCTCGCTCACAAAGGTCACAGCATAGCCCAGATCGGAGGCCACACGTGCGGTAGTTTCACAACATTGTTCAGTGCGAATGCCGCAGATAATCAGTCGGTTGATATCACGCTCGCGCAGCCAGCGGTCGAGCCCGGTGTCCGTGAAGGCATTATGGACGTGTTTCTGGAAAAGCACATCCGGCTGGTGACGTAAAAAGGCCATCGGTTTGACATAGCCGCTTTCCAGGGTGAAGGGACCGTCTTCATCTACATGAAAAATATCAACGACCGGAATATTTCGCGACTGGCAGCCTTCAATCAGCCCCAGCATGGCCTGCTGAAAGGCAGGAATATCGGCCTCCTGCCAGTACATGCGATGATGAAATGACTGCTGAGTGTCAATATTGATTAATGCGGTGCGGGACATGATGGAACTCCTCGTCAGTGGGTATGACCTTATCCTGACGAGGAAACGCAGGCACGAACAGACCAAAAAAGGACATCGTCATGCCTCTATCAGACAATCGTTTTATGACATCAACGGCAGCAGCTGTTGGTAGATCCTGCGGAACACATCACGCCTTTCCGCGTAGCGCGAATGACGTGCTGCGTCAGGAAGATGCGTTTGCTCAAGCGCCAGCTGTGGCAGCAACTGTGCGAGCGGTTTGTCAGGGTTCGCGGCTATCTGTGCCAGCCGCGCTGCGCCAAGCGCAGGCCCGACGTCGCCCCCGGTGCGATAATCAAGCTGTAGCCCGCTAATGTCAGACAGCATCTGCCGCCAGTAACTGCTGCGCGCGCCGCCGCCAATGAGCGTAATGCTTGATGGCTTCAGCCCACAATCGTGTACGACGTCCATCCCATCCGCCAGCGCATACCCGACGCCCTCCAGTACCGCACGCGCCAGTTCAGCCGGGCCATGTTGATGAGTTAAACCGAAAAACACCCCTTTCGCTTCCGGGTTGTTGTGCGGCGTACGCTCGCCGGAAAGATAGGGTAAAAACCAGACGGTACCGGCATTTTCATCCGCCTGCTGCGCGGCTTCGATAAACGCAGGGACATCCGCCATTCCGGTCAGCTTCGCTGCCCAGTCGAGGCAGGATGCCGCACTCAGCATCACCGACATCAAATGCCATTTCCCCGGCAGGGCATGACAGAAACTGTGGACCGCGCTTTCAGGGTTGCTGCGATAACCGTCGCTGACGGCAAAATAGACGCCGGAGGTTCCCAGCGAGAGCATCGCCTGCCCTGCCTCCACCATCCCGACACCGACAGCGCCCGCCGCGTTGTCGCCGCCGCCAGCTACCACCGGTACGGCAGGCATATTCCAGCGTTCAGCAATGGAGGACTGCAATGTGCCGGTGACCTCGCTGCCTTCGAAGAGCGCAGGCATATGGTCACGAGTCAGATGGCAGGCATCCAGCATCGCCTCGCTCCAGTCGCGTTTCGCCACATCGAGCCACATCGTGCCCGCCGCGTCAGACATATCACTGGCGAAATCACCCGTCATGCGAAAACGCAGATAATCTTTCGGCAGCAGAACTTTCGCTACCTGACGGAAAATCTCAGGTTCATGGCGCTGTACCCACAAGAGTTTTGGTGCGGTGAAGCCTGGCATCATCAGGTTGCCGGTGATGCCACGAGAGGTCGGTACGCGTTCTTCAAGAAGCGCGCACTCTTCTGCACAGCGACCGTCGTTCCAGAGGATCGCTGGACGCAACACGCGGTGCTGGCTGTCCAGCAGCGTTGCGCCGTGCATTTGTCCGGCAATCCCCAGCGCTTTTACGTCACGGAGACTGTGCTGCGCGCCTAAGGCTGTGATTGCGCGATCCGTCGCCTGCCACCACTGCTCCGGGTCCTGTTCAGACCACAGCGGATGCGGACGTGAAACCTGCAGTTTTTCCGTCTGCGTGGCTAACACGTCGCCCTGTTCGCTTAACAGGATGGCTTTCACACCCGATGTGCCAAGATCGATCCCGATATACATTGTGGTGACTCCTTTGACAGAAATGCCCGGTGGCGCTGCGCTTACCGGGCCTGGATGCTGTTATTTATCGAACAGGTAATGATTGACCAGGTTTTCCAGCAGTTCCTGGTGTCCGCTCTGATGCTGCGGTGCCAGTTGATGCTGTTCAGCGTACTTCGCGATCTCACCAAGCGATAACTGGCCTTTCAAAATTTGCTGGCCCAGCTCACTGTTCCAGCCGCTATAACGCTTCGCCACGCGTTTATCCAGCTCACCGTCTTCAATCATTCGGGCGGCGATTTTCAGCGCCAGCGCCATGGTGTCCATCGCGCCAATATGACCGTAGAACAGATCGTACTTATCGGTGCTTTGGCGACGCACTTTGGCGTCAAAATTCAGACCGCCGGTGGTGAAGCCCCCCGCTTTGATGATTTCGTACATCACCAGCGCATTCTCTTCCACGCTGTTCGGGAACTGGTCGGTGTCCCAGCCCAGCTGTGCATCACCACGGTTTGCATCCACAGAACCAAAGATGCCCAGCGCAATGGCGGACGCAATTTCGTGATGGAAAGAGTGGCCCGCAAGCGTAGCGTGGTTAGCCTCAATGTTCACTTTGATCTCTTTTTCCAGACCAAATTGTTTCAGGAAGCCGTACACGGTTGCGACGTCATAATCGTACTGATGCTTGGTCGGCTCTTGCGGCTTAGGTTCAATCAGCAGCGTACCGCGGAAACCAATTTTGTGTTTATGCTCGACAACCATCTGCATAAAGCGACCAATCTGCTCACGCTCCTGACGCAGATCGGTGTTCAGCAGGGTTTCGTATCCTTCACGGCCGCCCCACAGCACATAGTTCTCGCCGCCCAACTGATGCGTGGCGTTCATCGCCGTCACCACCTGAGTGGCCGCCCAGCTGAACACTTCGGGATCCGGATTCGTTGCCGCGCCCGCGCCATAGCGAGGGTTAGTAAAGCAGTTTGCCGTGCCCCACAGCAGCTTCACGCCGCTCTGCTGCTGTTTTGCCGCCAGCACGTCCACCATTTGCGCGAAGTTGTTCAGATACTCTTTCAGCGACGCGCCTTCCGGAGAGACATCCACATCGTGGAAGCAGTAGTACGGCACGTTCAGCTTGTGAAAGAATTCAAACGCGACATCCGCTTTACGCTTCGCCAGTTCGATGGCTTCGCCAGGCTGTTGCCATGGACGGTCAAAAGAACCCACACCGAACATATCGGCACCATTCCAGCAGAACGTATGCCAGTAACAGGCGGCAAAGCGCAGATGATCTTCCATGCGCTTACCCAGCACCAGCTCGTCCGGGTTGTAGTGACGAAATGCTAAAGGATTGGTCGTTTTCGTGCCTTCGTAACGAACGCGATCGAGTTGGTCGAAATAAGCTTGCATATTGAGCTCCATAATCAGGGTATGCGGCGAGTCGTAGATACAGGAGTAATAGTGAATACACATTCCGGCTTGCTCAATTACGTTATTTCACACTGCTATTGAGAGAATGCACAACTGTGCGCTGGCTCGCAAAATAATGTGCAGACAAACTATTTTTCGGTGCAGATTCCATAATCAAATGTAATTAATAGGTTACGTATTTTAAAATCCGATCGCGGTCATAAATTCAGAAATAAACCAAATATCATAATGAGAAGATAAAAATCTGTAATTGCCAGCGGGCCTTTCCACGTTAAAAATTTGCTGCGTCTCAGCAGTGAATGTTTCTTTTATCTCAGCGACACATCCCCTACAAAAAGGCCTAATAATTATGAAGATAAAGAACCTGTCCCTTACACTCTGTACTACTCTCCTGCTTGCAAGCTTTGCCGGGCATGCCAAAGAGGTGAAAATCGGCATGGCCATTGACGACCTGCGCCTGGAGCGCTGGCAAAAAGATCGCGATATTTTTGTAAAAAAAGCAGAATCCCTCGGCGCAAGCGTGTTTGTTCAGTCGGCTAACGGCAACGAAGAAACGCAAATGTCGCAAATTGAGAATATGATCAACCGTGGCGTCGATGTTCTGGTCATTATCCCGTATAACGGCCAGGTATTAAGTAACGTGGTGAAAGAAGCCAAACAAGAAGGCATAAAAGTATTGGCCTATGACCGCATGATTAATAACGCGGACATTGATTATTATATTTCGTTCGACAACGAAAAAGTGGGTGAATTACAAGCCAAAAGCCTGGTCGATAAAGTGCCTCAAGGGAATTATTTCCTGATGGGTGGTTCGCCTGTGGATAACAACGCCAAACTGTTCCGCGAAGGGCAAATGAAAGTCCTTAAACCGTACATCGACAACGGGAAAATTAAAGTGGTTGGCGATCAGTGGGCTGATGGTTGGCTCCCTGAAAACGCGCTAAAAATCATGGAAAACGCGCTGACGGCCAACAACAACAAAATTGATGCAGTCGTGGCCTCTAACGATGCCACCGCTGGCGGCGCGATCCAGGCCCTGAGCGCCCAGGGGCTGGCTGGCAAAGTCGCTATCTCCGGACAGGATGCCGATCTCGCCGGGGTAAAACGCATCATTGCTGGCACCCAAACCATGACGGTTTACAAGCCCATCACCGAACTTGCGAACACGGCGGCTGAAATTGCCGTTGAGCTGGGTCAGGGTCAACAGCCTAAATCTAACGCGACGTTAAACAACGGACTCAAAGATGTTCCGGCTCGTCTGCTCACCCCGATTGAAGTCAATAAAGAGAATATTGACGCCACTGTCATTAAAGACGGTTTCCACAAGAAGAGTGAACTGTAATCCCGCGCAGCCCCTGCCCGGCAGGGGCGCACCGGTCTGTCCTGTTCTCCCTCAGGTCACGTGGAGCAGTTATGTCTTATTTACTAGAAATGAAGAGCATCACCAAAGCCTTTGGCGCGGTGAAAGCGGTCGATAACGTGAGCCTGCGGCTAAACCCTGGCGAAGTGGTCTCGCTGTGCGGTGAAAACGGTTCAGGCAAGTCGACGCTGATGAAAGTGCTGTGCGGGATCTATCCACATGGCAGCTATGAGGGTGAAATCGTCTTTGCCGGTGAGGTCATTCAGGCCACACACATTCGCGATACGGAACGTAAAGGTATCGCCATTATTCATCAGGAACTGGCACTGGTGAAGCACCTCACCGTGCTGGAAAATATCTTTCTGGGGGCCGAAATCTCACGTCACGGCGTGCTGGATTACGACACCATGACGCTGCGCTGTGAAAAGCTGCTGGCGCAGGTGAGCCTCAGCATTTCTCCGGATACCCGCGTGGGGGATCTTGGCCTGGGGCAGCAGCAGTTGGTCGAAATCGCCAAAGCCCTGAACAAGCAGGTAAGACTGCTGATCCTCGATGAGCCAACGGCCTCGCTTACTGAACAGGAAACCGCTGTTCTGCTCAATATCATCCGCGATCTGCAAAACCACGGTATCGCCTGCATCTATATTTCGCACAAGCTTAATGAGGTGAAAGCCATTTCGGACACCATCTGCGTGATCCGCGACGGGCAACACATCGGCACGCGTGAAGCGGAGGGCATGAGTGAAGATGACATCATCACCATGATGGTAGGGCGCGAACTCACTGCGCTCTATCCGAACGAACCCCACGCCGTGGGAGACGAAATCCTGCGCGTGGAAAATCTCACCGCCTGGCATCCTGTGAATCGCCATATCAGGCGAGTTAACAACGTCTCCTTTTCCCTTCACCGCGGTGAAATCCTTGGCATTGCGGGTTTAGTGGGCGCAGGTCGAACCGAAGCCGTGCAGTGCCTGTTTGGCGTGTGGCCCGGACGCTGGGAAGGCAGCATTTACATCGATGGTCAGCCGGTAAAAATCGACAACTGCCAGCAGGCGATTGCCCATGGCATTGCCATGGTGCCAGAAGATCGCAAAAAAGACGGCATCGTGCCGGTAATGGCTGTCGGGAAAAACATCACGCTGGCGGCGCTAAACCAGTTCTCCGGCGCCCTGACGAGCCTGGACGACGCTGCCGAGCAGCAGTGTATTCTTCAGTCACTCGCCAGGCTCAAGGTCAAAACCTCCTCCCCGGAACTGGCCATTGGACGCCTCAGCGGGGGGAACCAGCAAAAGGCGATTCTGGCGCGCTGCCTGCTTCTCAACCCGCGAATTTTAATCCTGGATGAACCGACTCGCGGGATTGATATTGGCGCGAAGTATGAAATCTACAAGCTGATTAATCAGCTTGTGCAGCAAGGCATTGCCGTCATTGTCATCTCGTCTGAATTACCTGAAGTGCTCGGCCTGAGCGACCGCGTGTTGGTTATGCACGAGGGGAAACTGAAAGCCAATCTGATTAACCAGAACCTGACGCAAGAACAGGTGATGGAAGCCGCCCTAAGGAGCGAACGTCATGTCGAAAAGCAATCCGTCTGATATCAAAGTCGCTGTGCCGACACCCGGCGCGTTCGCAGGGCTGAAAGCGCTAAACCTGCAGGTCTTCGTGATGATCGCGGCGATTATCGCCATCATGCTGTTCTTTACCTGGATGACCGATGGCTCCTATTTGAGTGCTCGTAATATCTCTAACCTGCTGCGCCAGACTGCCATCACCGGCATTCTGGCCGTAGGCATGGTGTTTGTGATTATCTCAGCGGAGATTGACCTGTCGGTCGGGTCGATGATGGGCCTGCTCGGCGGCGTGGCGGCGATATTTGATGTCTGGCTCGGCTGGCCGCTGCCGCTCACCATTGTCGTGACGCTGGCGCTGGGTCTGGTACTGGGGGCGTGGAACGGGTGGTGGGTTGCCTACCGTAAGGTGCCGTCATTCATCGTCACCCTGGCCGGGATGCTGGCCTTCCGTGGGATTCTGATTGGCATCACCAACGGTACCACCGTCTCTCCTACCAGCGCGTCTATGTCGCAGATTGGGCAGAGCTACCTCTCTGATGGCATCGGCTTTACGATTGGCGTGGTGGGCATGATGGCCTTCATCGCATGGCAGTGGCGTGGCCGTATGCGCCGTCAGGCCCTGGGGCTGGCTTCTCCGGCATCGACCTCCGTGGTCGGTCGTCAGGCGCTCACCGCCGTGATTGTGCTGGGTGCCATCTGGCTGCTGAACGATTACCGCGGTGTCCCGACACCCGTTCTGCTGCTGGCGCTCCTGCTGCTGGGCGGCATGTTTATGGCGACGCGCACCGCGTTTGGTCGTCGTATTTATGCCATTGGCGGTAATCTTGAGGCGGCACGTCTGTCAGGGATCAACGTCGAACGCACCAAACTCGCTGTCTTTGCCATCAACGGCCTGATGGTGGCGATTGCAGGGCTGATCCTAAGCTCACGTCTGGGGGCCGGTTCACCGTCGGCAGGAAACATTGCCGAGTTGGATGCCATCGCTGCGTGTGTCATCGGCGGGACCAGTCTCGCAGGCGGTGTCGGCAGCGTGGCAGGCGCGGTGATGGGCGCATTTATTATGGCTTCGCTGGATAACGGGATGAGCATGATGGACGTCCCAACGTTTTGGCAGTATATCGTGAAGGGAGCGATTCTTTTGCTGGCAGTCTGGATGGACTCTGCAACCAAGCGACGTGCCTGAGAACAGTATTGTTACTTATTTGGGAAAGTGAGCCATGTTTGAAAAGCGTCACCGCATTACGTTGTTATTCAATGCCAACAAAGCCTACGACCGTCAGGTGGTTGAAGGGGTTGGTGAATATTTGCAGGCGTCGCAATCCGAGTGGGATATTTTCATTGAAGAAGATTTCCGCACCCGTCTGGAGAACATCAAAGACTGGCTGGGCGATGGCGTTATCGCTGACTATGACGATCCCGTCATTGAGCAATTGCTAACAGACGTCGACGTTCCCATTGTGGGCGTCGGCGGCTCGTATCATTCTCCCGATCACTATCCACCAGTCCACTATATCGCAACCGATAACCATGCGCTGGTCGAGGCCGCTTTTCTCCATTTAAAAGAGAAAGGCGTGCATCGCTTTGCGTTTTACGGGTTGCCCTCTTCAAGCGGCAAACGGTGGGCGGTAGAGCGCGAGCATGCGTTCTGCCAGCTGGTCGCAAAGGAGAAATATCGTGGTGTGGTGTATCAGGGGCTAGAAACCGCACCGGAAAACTGGCAGCACGCGCAAAACCGCCTGGCGGACTGGCTGCAAACGCTGCCGCCCCAGACCGGGATTATTGCGGTAACAGATGCTCGTGCGCGCCACGTGCTGCAGGTCTGCGAACATTTGCATATTCCGGTGCCTGAAAAGCTGTGCGTGATTGGTATCGATAACGAAGAGTTGACCCGCTATTTGTCTCGCGTGGCGCTCTCCTCGGTCGCGCAGGGAACCCGTCAAATGGGCTATCAGGCCGCGAAGCTCCTGCACCGCCTGCTGGACAACGAAGCCTTGCCGCTTCAGCGCCTGCTGGTTCCGCCTGTGCGTGTCGTCGAACGCCGCTCAACCGATTATCGTTCCTTAAGCGACCCGGCCGTCATTCAGGCAATGCACTACATTCGCAACCACGCCTGCAAAGGCATTAAGGTGGATCAGGTGCTGGATTCGGTCGGCATTTCTCGCTCAAACCTGGAAAAACGCTTTAAAGAGGAAGTGGGTGAAACTATTCACGCCGTTATTCATGCGGAAAAACTGGAGAAAGCGCGCAGCCTGCTGATCTCCACGTCGCTTTCCATCAATGAAATTTCACAAATGTGCGGCTACCCGTCGCTGCAGTATTTCTACTCGGTGTTCAGAAAGGAGTATGAGACCACGCCGAAAGAGTACCGGGAGCGGTATAGCGAAGTGCTGATATAAAAAGAAAAACGCCTTCCGATGGAAGGCGTTTTTTGGTGATTACATATGCGCGGCAATTAAGCGCTGGTTATCCTGGTACATCGCAAACAGATAGTTGTTATAGCGCTGCCCCTGGGTGGAATAACCTTTCAGCTTGTGGATCATCGTACTGGCCGTCACTTCCTGATCCGCTTTACGCAGCTGGGCGCGAGACTTACGGAACGAAGAGTAGGCCGGATGCGTGTTCAGATTCACGACATAGGCATTCACGGAATCTTTGACCGATTCAAACTGCGAGTAGCCTTTCACTTTACCGGGAGCATTGTTACAACGCCCTTTCACGCATTTCATGCCGAAAAGGTTGTTGTTATTGCGCGCCAGCTTCGAGGTACCCCAACCGCTTTCAGCGGCGGCCATCGTTGCCACCATGCTGCCCGGAATGATGTCTACACGCTCCAGAAGTGAATTCCACGGCACACGACGCGTGTTGCCATTCCATTTCACCTTGTAGCGTTTGGAAATCTCTTTCAGGCGCGTGCGCTCAGACGGCGACCATCGGCTATCGTACTGTTTAGAGATCAGCCAGTTACGATCCGCAGTAATCGCGGCATTTTGACTCGTGATGTAAGGCATTACCGTCCGGAGAAACGCTTTTTTCCTTGGTGTTCCGGAAGGGTATTTTCGCAAATCAGGAAGTGAACTACTCTTTGCACTATTGCGAGAATACTCTTGTTTACTGCTAACCTTACTACTTGTCGTCTTTATTACGTGGGCTTTCTTACTCGTTGTATCCGTGTGCGTCTTCGCAAGCACCTCACCCGAAAATGCCGTGGTGAGTAACATGAGTATCGCAGCCCCATATCGTCGAATGGGAGTCGATATCATTAGGTCTCCTGGTCGGATGTAATCATCCCAACACCTTATTTTTTTCACAAATTTGAGAGCGGAATCTCAAATCATATCAAAAATAGTCTTCCAGAGCACGTATAGAAATAGTCCAAATCCGAAACTATGTCACCTGAAACATGCTCACTAAAGCATCAATTCTGAAAAAATGTGTGCGATATCGCAGATAACTGCCTAATTTTGCGCGGGATCACTCATCCCTTCGCGTCCTCCTGGCAGAAACCGTCGGAGGAGGAGTTTTTCCTCAGTACCCGGTGGCACACTGGTCAAAAAAGCCGCGATAGGAAAATGGAATGAAACGCACCGCACTGGCTCTCCTGATGTTACCCGCACTGGCACATGCAGACTGGTCATCGCCGGGATTTAGCGCATTTCGCGCGGAAGGAACCGGGGTCTTCACCAGCCAGGCAAAGCTCGCGAAGGGTACCCGTCCTTTAACAGTGAGTTTTGACAACACGTGCTGGCAGCCTACGGGCTCCATAAAACTCAATGAGATGCTGTCGCTCAAGCACTGTGAGGGCACACCGCCCCAGTGGCGGCTATTCCGTGACGGTGATTATCAGATGCGTGTCGATACCCGCTCCGGGACACCAACCCTGATGCTGACCATTCAGAGTACAACGGAGCAACCTGTCGCGAACGTCGCACGTCAGTGTCCAACGTGGGACGGCAAGCCTTTGACGCTGGAGGTAAGCAGTACCTTCCCTGAAGGCACGGTGGTGCGTGATTTCTACAGCAAACAGACGGCGACGGTGCAAAACGGCAAAATCACCCTACAGCCTGCCGCCAACAGCAATGGCCTACTGCTGCTTGAGCGTGCCGAAACCGACCAGCCCGCGCCCTTCAGCTGGCAAAACGCCACCGTCTATTTCGTGCTGACCGACCGCTTTGTGAATGGCGACCCGAGCAACGACAACAGCTATGGCCGTCATAAAGACGGCATGCAGGAGATCGGCACCTTCCACGGCGGCGATCTCAAGGGGCTTACCGGCAAGCTCGACTACCTGCAGCAACTGGGCGTCAACGCGCTGTGGATAAGCTCCCCGCTGGAGCAAATCCACGGCTGGGTGGGCGGCGGAACCAAAGGTGATTTCCCTCACTACGCCTATCACGGTTACTACACGCAGGACTGGACGAAGCTCGATGCCAACATGGGCACCGAAGATGACCTGCGCCAGCTTGTTGACGAAGCGCACAAGCGCGGTATCCGTATTCTGTTTGATATCGTCATGAACCACGTTGGCTACGCGACCCTTGCGGACATGCAGGAGTACCAGTTTGGCGCGCTGTATCTGCAGGGTGATGAACTGAAGAACACGCTGGGTGAACGCTGGACGGACTGGAAGCCCGGCGCGGGCCAAAGCTGGCACAGCTTTAACGACTACATCAACTTTAGCGACAAAGCTGCATGGGAAAAATGGTGGGGCAAGAAATGGATCCGCACCGACATTGGTGATTACGACAACCCGGGCTTCGACGATTTGACCATGTCGCTGGCCTTCCTGCCGGATCTGAAAACGGAATCGACGACCCCGTCAGGTTTGCCGAACTTCTTTCAACACAAGCCCGACACCGGCGCGAAAGCGATGACGAATTTCTCGCCCCGGGATTACCTGACCCACTGGCTCAGCCAGTGGGTTCGTGACTACGGTATCGACGGCTTCCGGGTTGATACCGCAAAGCACGTTGAACTCGACGCATGGCAGCAGCTGAAAGATCAGGCAGGCCAGGCACTGGCAGCGTGGAAAGCCGCCAACCCAGATAAAAAACTCGACAATGCGCCCTTCTGGATGACCGGTGAAGCATGGGGCCACGGCGTGATGCAGAGCGATTATTACCGCCACGGTTTTGACGCAATGATCAACTTTGACTATCAGGAGCAGGCGGCGAAAGCGGTGGACTGTCTGGCTGATATCGATATGACGTGGCAGCAGATGGCGGAGAAACTGCAAAGCTTCAATGTGCTGAGCTATCTCTCGTCACACGATACGCGACTGTTCCGCGAAGGAGGCCAGCGCGCGGCGGAGCTGCTCATGCTGGCGCCGGGCAGCGTGCAGATTTACTACGGCGATGAATCTGAACGTCCGTTCGGCCCAACAGGCTCCGACCCGCTTCAGGGCACACGCTCGGACATGAACTGGCAGGACGTGACGGGCAAACAGGCCTTAACCGTCGCTCACTGGCAAACTCTGGGTCAGTTCCGCGCCCGTCACCCGGCGATTGGTGAAGGCAAGCAAACCACGTTGTCACTGAAGGAAGGCTACGGCTTCGTGCGCGAGCACAAGGGCGATAAAGTGATGGTGGTATGGGCGGGTAATCAATAAACGGCCCCTCACCCTAACCCTCTCCCCATAGGGGAGAGGGAACCGCCTTTCCCCCCTCGCCCCTTTGGGGAGAGGGCCGGGGTGAGGGGGAAACCAACCAGAACGATTCACTACATAAATCCAAACTTACCCTATAAAACAACAAATCCGACCACATCACCTGATTTGCACCAGCACGGTGCTAGCGTTATGGTTACCCCCTTTCATAATAAGCCCGACAGATCACCTGCTATGACGTTTTCACTTTTCGGCGACAAATTTACCCGCCATTCAGGCATTACCCGCCTGATGGAGGACCTCAACGACGGGCTGCGCACACCGGGCGCAATCATGCTCGGCGGCGGAAACCCGGCTCAAATCCCGGAGATGACGACCTATTTCCAGAGCCTGCTCGCTCAGATGCTGGAAAGCGGCAAAGCAACCGATGCACTTTGCAACTATGACGGCCCTCAGGGTAAAACCGAGCTGCTGAAACTCCTCGCCGATATGCTGCGTGAAGAGCTGGGTTGGGATATTGAGCCACAGAATATTGCACTAACAAACGGCAGCCAGAGCGCGTTTTTCTACTTGTTTAACCTGTTCGCAGGACGTCGCGCCGACGGCACGACCAAAAAAGTGCTGTTCCCGCTGGCACCGGAGTATATCGGCTATGCCGATTCCGGCCTCGAAGAAGACCTGTTTGTCTCCGCGCGCCCGAACATCGAACTATTGCCAGAAGGCCAGTTCAAATATCACGTCGATTTTGAACACCTGCATATTGGTGAAGAGACGGGCATGATCTGCGTATCACGTCCTACCAACCCAACGGGCAACGTGATTACCGATGACGAGCTGATGAAACTGGACGCGCTGGCCAATCAGCACGGCATCCCTTTGGTGATCGATAACGCCTACGGCGTGCCGTTCCCGGGGATAATCTTCAGCGAAGCCCGCCCGCTGTGGAACCCAAACATCGTTTTGTGCATGAGCCTGTCTAAACTGGGCCTGCCGGGCAGCCGCTGCGGCATCATCATTGCCAATGAAAAAATCATCACCGCCATTACCAACATGAACGGCATTATCAGCCTTTCACCCGGCGGCATTGGCCCGGCGATGATGTGTGAAATGATTAAGCGCAACGACCTGCTGCGCCTGTCGAATGACGTGATTAAGCCATTCTATTACCAGCGTGTTCAGGATACGATCGCGATACTTCGCCGCTATTTGCCGGAAGAACGCTGCCTGATCCATAAACCAGAAGGGGCAATTTTCCTCTGGCTGTGGTTCAAGGATCTGCCGATTACGACGGAACTTCTCTACCAGCGACTGAAAAAGCGTGGTGTGCTGATGGTGCCGGGCGATTACTTCTTCCCGGGGCTGGATAAACCGTGGCCGCACACGCACCAGTGCATGCGCATGAACTATGTGCCTGATCCAGAAAAAATCGAAGCGGGTGTGAAAATTCTCGCGGAAGAGATTGAGAACGCCTGGCGCGAAAACGGTCAGTAAGTTCTTACGCCAGATGATGCAGCCGTTCGGTGCGTAATCTGGCGGGATCGACACAGCTTAACGCGTGGGTCGGGCAAGCCTCAACGCAGGCAGGTCCGCCCTCGCGATGCGCGCATAAATCACATTTCAGCGCCTGCGCATGATCCCCCACCCTCTGTACCTGCATCGCCCCAAACGGGCACGCCACAATACAGCTTTTGCACCCGATGCAGCGCGCCTGCTCAACGAGCCAGGCTCCGGCTGAGCGTCGGATTGCCCCGGTTGGGCACACATTTGCACAGGGCGCATCCTCGCACTGATGACACCCGACCGCGGTGGTATAAGAATCCCCTTTCACCACCCGAATGCGGGGCATGAAATCATTTGCGGTGACGAATTCCTGATGCGAAACCGCACAGGCCACTTCGCAAGTGCGGCACCCAATGCATTTTTCCGAATCCGCCATGATAAATCGGTTCATCTGTTACGCCTCGCGCACGTTAAAACCCAGCTCTTTTGAGATAGCCTCTGCCGTTTCGCGCAGCGGCTTGAGCAAGTTCTTCTCACCCACCTGCTTCATGCGCGACGTCGACAGCGAAATGGAGATCGCATACGGCACGCGCCCGTGGATATCAAAGACCGGCACGGCAATGCAGGAAACCCCCAGCTCGTTCTCTTCTTTATCCATCGCCATGCTGCGATCGCGAATTTCCGCCAGCTCATCATACATCGCACTCAGTTCGGTAATGGTGTTGCGGGTCAAGGGTTGGATCTGTTCCTGATGGCTTTCCCAGTAGCTCGCCACGTAATCCTGATGACCAAACGCCATGTAGATTTTGCCCATTGCTGAGCAGTAGAGCGGCATATGCTGGCCGATATAGGCACGCGTGCGCAGCATACCGGTTGTCGGTTCGAGCTTATAAATCAGGATCGCGTGGTCGTCCTCACGGCTGGAGAAGTTCACCGTTTCGCCGGTGGCAATGTTCAGCGCCTCAAGGTGCGGAGCGGCCACGTGAATGATATTCAGCGACGACAGGGCCTTTTGCCCGACGGCGATAAATTTGGTGGTCAGGCGATAGCTGCCCGCCGCGGGTGCCGGGGTCACGTATCCGCACGACTGTAGCCCCTGCAGCAAGCGGTGCACGGTGCTCTTATTCAGCCCCGCCAGTTCAGATAAGTGCGCAAGCGGACACCCGTTCGGATAGTTGCTGAGGATCTCAATCAGCATCAGGCCGCGAAACAAGCTCTGGCTACCTGCTGGCCTCTCTTTTTCTTGCGTCATTTCGCTCTCTTTCGTGCTCATCAAATGGCTCCTTTTTGTCGCGCCCTGATGGTAGCGCAAAGTGTGGTTCAGTTCACGATCTCAACAGAAAAAACACAACCAATTGATTTTAATCGATTTTGAAAAACATGAATGTCGTTGATCTGGCAAAATTTGATCGCTATATTTGAAATCAGATTTCGCATAGTGAAATTTAGCGATAAAAAAGCACTCGCACTTGCCCCGAAAAAGAACAGGAGAACAGGGATGAAAGTGACCTTTGAAGAGTTAAAAGCGGCGTTCAATCGGGTTCTGCTCGAACGCGGCGTGAAAGCGGAAACCGCAGACGCCTGCGCCGAGATGTTCGCCCGCACCACGGAATCCGGCGTTTATTCGCACGGCGTTAACCGTTTTCCGCGTTTCATTCAGCAGCTTGATGCAGGCGATATCATTCCCGACGCTCAGCCAAAACGGGTGATGACGCTGGGTGCCATCGAACAGTGGGATGCCCAGCGCTCTATCGGCAACCTGACGGCGAAAAAGATGATGGATCGCGCCACCGAGATGGCGTCCGACCACGGTATTGGCCTGGTGGCACTGCGTAATGCGAACCACTGGATGCGCGGCGGCAGCTACGGCTGGCAGGCGGCGGAGAAGGGCTATATCGGCATATGCTGGACCAACTCTATTGCCGTCATGCCCGCATGGGGATCAAAAGAGTGCTGCATCGGCACCAACCCGCTGATCGTGGCTATTCCATCAAGCCCAATCACCATGGTCGATATGTCGATGTCGATGTTCTCCTACGGCATGCTGGAGGTGAATCGCCTGGCCGGACGCGAGCTGCCGGTCGATGGCGGCTTTGACGACGAGGGTAATCTCACCCGAGAGCCAGGCGTGATTGAGAAAAACCGCCGCATTCTGCCGATGGGCTACTGGAAAGGGTCTGGCTTATCCATCGTGCTCGACATGATTGCCACCCTGCTCTCCAACGGATCCTCCGTCGCGGAAGTGACCCAGGACAACAGCGACGAGTATGGCGTGTCGCAGATCTTTATCGCCATCGAGGTTGATCGCCTGATCGACGGCCCAACCCGCGATGCGAAGCTGCAGCGCATTATGGACTTCATCACCACCGCGCAGCGGTCTGATGAAAACGTTGCCGTCCGCCTTCCGGGCCATGAATTCACGCGCCTGCTGGAAGAGAACCGCCGCGACGGCATCACCATCGACGACAGCGTGTGGGCGAAAATCCAGTCTCTGTAAGGAGTGGACCATGATATTCGGACATATTTCCCAGCCCAATCCGTGCCGTCTGCCGCGGGCGATTGAAAAAGCGCTTCATTTTTTGCGCGCTACGGATTTCACCACCCTGCCGCCAGGCGTGGTGGAAATTGAAGGTCGCACTATTTTTGCCCAGGTTCTCGACCTGACGACAAAGGAGCCGCACGAGAACCGCCCGGAAGTGCACCGCCGCTATCTGGATATTCAGTTTTTAGCATGGGGTGAAGAAAAAATCGGTATTGCCATTGATACCGGTAATAACGAAATAAGCGAATCATTACTGGAACAGCGGGATATTATTTTTTATCACGACAGCGAACATGAATCGTTTATCGAAATGATCCCCGGCAGTTACGCCATATTTTTCCCGCAGGATGTACACCGTCCTGCCTGTATTAAAAACAAGGAAGCCGCAATTCGTAAAATTGTGGTGAAAGTGGCCGTCAGCGAATTAGATTAATTTACTGATAAATACAGGAATGCGAAATGTCCAACACCGCTTTTATTATTGGTGCGTACCCCTGCGCACCCTCGTTTCACCAGAAAGGGGAACAAGAAGAACAAACCTTCTGGCGGGAACTTTCCGACACGCCGAACATTCGCGGGCTGGAACAGCCTTGCCTTGAAAATCTGCATCCTCTTGGCGACGAATGGCTGTTCCGCCATACGCCGGGTGAATGGCAAATTGTGGTCACGGCAGTGATGGAAACCATGCGCCGCCGCGGCATCAACGCCGCGTTTGGCCTGGCCTCAGCCGACGAAGCGCAGCGTAAAGTATGCGTAGACTTTTACCGGCATCTGCACCAGAAAGTTAACGCCGTGAACGCCCGTTATCCGGGCAAAGTGATAGCCCTGGAAATGCAGGCAGCCCCACAGGCGGGCAATGCTTCTGTCGAGCAGGCTACCGAGGCGTTTTCCCGCTCGATCCAGGAAATCGCGAGCTGGGACTGGGACTGCGACCTGGTGCTGGAACACTGCGATGCCATGACCGGCCCGGCACCGCGCAAGGGCTTCTTGCCTTTAGCGCAGGTGCTAGAGGTGGTGAAAGACACCGATATCAGCGTCTGCATCAACTGGGCTCGCTCGGCTATCGAAGGTCGTAATACGACGCTCCCGCTTGACCATGTTCAGGCCGCACTCCGTGCCGGAAAGCTGGGTGCACTGATGTTTTCGGGCACGACTACCCGCGGGGAATACGGTGAATGGCAGGATCTGCACGCGCCGTTTTCTTCATTCTGCGCCGACAGTTTGATGTCTACTGAACACGCAAAATCACTCTTTACTGCGGCGAGCGCCGCAACGTTGAAATTCTCCGGTATTAAATTACTGGAAATAAATGCTAATGCTGACGTCAGCCATCGCATCGCTATTTTGCGCGACGGCATTAGCGAAATGAATAAAGCAACACAATAACAATAAAAAATATCCCTATTCCGGTTACATTGACTGAGACAGTAAATATGAACACTTACTCGAATACTCTACAAGCGGACATTCCGCGCCAGCGCTGGCTAAGAATCATTCCTCCTATTCTTATCGCCTGCATCATTTCGTATATGGATCGCGTAAATATCGCCTTTGCCATGCCCGGCGGTATGGATGAAGAGCTGGGTATTACCGCCACTATGGCGGGCCTGGCAGGTGGGATCTTCTTTATCGGCTATCTGTTCCTGCAGGTTCCCGGCGGCAAGATTGCCGTCCACGGCAGCGGCAAGAAGTTTATCGGCTGGTCGCTGGTTGCCTGGGCGGTGATCTCTGTGCTCACGGGCCTGGTGACGAATCAGTATCAGCTGCTGGTGCTGCGCTTCTTACTAGGCGTGGCGGAAGGCGGGATGCTGCCTGTCGTGCTCACCATGATCAGCAACTGGTTCCCGGATGCCGAACGCGGTCGTGCCAATGCCATTGTGATTATGTTTGTCCCCATCGCCGGGATTATCACCGCCCCGCTTTCGGGCTGGATCATCACCGCGCTCGACTGGCGCTGGCTGTTCATCATTGAAGGTTTGATGTCCGTCGTTGTGCTGGTGCTGTGGGCGTTCACCGTTTACGACCGTCCGCAGGAAGCCCGCTGGATTTCAGAAGCAGAGAAAAACTATCTGGTGCAAACGCTGGCGGCTGAACAGCAGGCCATCGCCGGAAAAGAGGTGAAAAATGCGTCACTCGGCGCAGTGCTTTCTGACAAAACCATGTGGCAGCTGATCGCTCTGAACTTCTTTTACCAGACCGGGATTTACGGCTACACGCTCTGGCTACCGACCATCCTGAAAGAGCTTACGCACACCAGCATCGGTCAGGTGGGCATGCTCGCCATCCTGCCTTACATCGGGGCCATTGCGGGGATGTTCCTGTTCTCAACGCTTTCTGACCGCACCGGTAAGCGCAAGCTGTTTGTCTCCCTGCCGCTGATTGGCTTTGCGCTCTGCATGTTCCTCTCCGTGGCGCTGAAAGAGAGTACCTGGCTGGCGTATTCCGCACTGGTGGGCTGCGGGTTCTTCCTGCAATCCGCAGCGGGCGTGTTCTGGACCATCCCTGCGCGTCTGTTCAGCGCAGAGATGGCGGGCGGCGCGCGCGGCGTGATCAACGCCCTGGGCAACCTCGGTGGCTTCTGCGGCCCGTATGCGGTTGGGGTGCTGATCACCCTGTACAGCAAAGACGCGGGCGTTTACTGCCTGGCGGTTTCTCTGGCGCTGGCGTCGCTGCTGGCCCTGCTGTTACCGGCGAAATGCGATGCCAGTGCAGAGCCTAATCCCACGGTGAATCCGCACAAGCGTGCGGCCTGATGCCCTCACCCCAGCCCTCTCCCACGGGGAGAGGGAGAAAACCGAACCGTAGGCCGGGTAAGCGAAGCGCCACCCGGCAATTAAGTGAGATGAAGATGAGTGAAAAAGAGCCCTTCTGGCTGGGTATCGATTGTGGCGGTACTTATCTGAAAGCCGGTTTATACAACAGCCAGGGCAAGGAAATCTGCATCGAGCGCCGCTCCGTTGCCACGCTCAGCCCGCGCGCAGGTTACGCGGAGCGGGATATGCCTCAGCTCTGGCAGCACTGCTACGCTACCGTCGCCACGCTGCTCAAACATTCAGGCATCGACGGAAAGCAGATCAAAGGCGTTGGCATTTCTGCTCAGGGCAAAGGACTGTTTCTGCTCGATAAACAAGACCAACCGCTGGGCAACGCCATGCTCTCCTCAGACCGCCGGGCGCTGGAGATCGTGCAGCGCTGGCAGCAGGACGGCATTCCCGAAAAGCTCTATCCGCATACGCGCCAGACCCTGTGGACAGGGCACCCGGCCTCACTCCTGCGCTGGGTGAAAGAGAACGAGCCGCAGCGGTATCAGCAGATCGGCTGCGTGATGATGGCGCACGACTATCTGCGCTGGTGTCTGACCGGTGTGAAGGGCTGCGAGGAGAGCAACATCTCCGAGTCCAACCTCTACAACATGAATACCGGGCAGTACGATCCCCAGCTTACGCGCTGGCTCGGTATCAGCGAAATTGACGGCGCCCTGCCGCCGATTGTCGGTTCAGCAGAAATTTGCGGGGAAATCACCCCTCAGGCAGCCGCGCTTACCGGTCTCGCGATGGGCACGCCCGTCGTTGGTGGACTGTTTGATGTGGTTTCCACCGCGATCTGCGCCGGGCTGCACGACGAACACACGCTGAATGCCGTCATGGGTACCTGGGCCGTCACCAGCGGGATCGCCAATGCGCTTCGCGATAACGAGCCGTTCCCCTATGTGTATGGCCGTTACGTCCACCCGCAGCAGTACATCGTTCATGAAGCCAGCCCGACGTCATCCGGCAATCTTGAGTGGCTCACTGCCCAATGGGGCGACATATCATTCGATGAGATCAACCATGCCGTCGCCAGCCTGCCGAAAGCGGAAAGCGAGGTGTTCTTCCTGCCGTTCCTCTACGGCAGCAACGCCGGGCTGGAGATGACCAGTGGTTTTTACGGCATGCAGGCGCTGCATACCCGCGCGCATCTTCTGCAGGCCGTTTACGAGGGCGTGGTGTTCAGCCACATGACCCACCTCAACCGCATGCTTGAGCGCTTTACCCAGGTGCAGGCGCTGCGCGTCACGGGTGGCCCGACCCATTCGGACGTGTGGATGCAAATGCTCGCCGACGTCAGCGGGCTGGCGATTGAGCTGCCGCAGGTGGAAGAGACCGGCTGCTCCGGCGCGGCGCTGGCGGCGCTGGTAGGCACCGGCGTCTACCCCGATTTCCACGCTGCGCAGCGCACCCTCAAACACGACATTCGGGTGATTAAACCCGACATGCGCGCCCATGCGGCCTACCGGCGCAAATATCACCGTTACCAGTTACTGATTTCAGCACTTCAGGACTATCACGCCCGTATTAAGGAGTACGACCTATGAGCCGACCATTACTGCAGCTGGCGCTCGACCATACCTCACTTCAGGCCGCCCAGCGCGACGTCGCGGCGCTTTCAGATCACGTTGATATCGTCGAAGCGGGCACCATTTTGTGCCTGACCGAAGGGCTGAGCGCCGTACGCGCCCTGCGCGAACAGTGCCCGGATAAAATCATCGTGGCGGACTGGAAAGTCGCCGATGCCGGAGAAACGCTGGCTGAGCAGGCGTTTGGCGCGGGCGCGAACTGGATGACCATCATCTGCGCCGCCCCGCTGGCAACCGTTGAGCGAGGCCAGGAGGTCGCACTGCGCTGCGGGGGAGAAATCCAGATGGAGTTGTTTGGCAACTGGACGCTGGACGACGCGCGCGCGTGGCATCGCGTCGGCGTGAAGCAGGCTATCTACCACCGCGGGCGCGACGCGCAGGCCAGCGGTCAGCAGTGGGGCGAAGCGGATCTCGCGAAAATGAAAGCGCTCTCCGACATCGGTTTGCAGCTTTCGATTACCGGCGGTATTACCCCTGCCGACCTGCCGCTGTTTAAGCAGATCAACGTAAAAGCGTTTATTGCAGGACGTGCGCTGGCAGGCGCCGCTAATCCGCCGCAGGTGGCACAGGCATTCCATTCGCAAATCCGCGACATCTGGGGAGCGTAACCATGCGTCAACATCCGTTAGGTATTTACGAAAAAGCGCTGTCGAAAGATCTCTCGTGGCCGGAACGCCTGGTGCTGGCGAAAAGCTGCGGGTTCGATTTTGTTGAGATGTCAGTCGACGAGACCGACGAGCGTTTGTCACGCCTCGAGTGGAGCACCACGCAGCGCGCTTCGCTGGTTGAAGCGATGCTGGAAACCGGCGTGGCGATCCCGTCGATGTGTCTTTCTGCCCACCGTCGTTTTCCCTTTGGCAGCCGGGATGAAACCGTGCGCCAACGCGCCCGCGAGATCATGACCAAAGCCATCAGGCTGGCGCGTGACTTAGGCATTCGCACCATCCAGCTAGCGGGTTATGACGTTTATTACGAAGAGCATGATGAAGGCACGCAGCAGCGCTTTGCCGAAGGGCTGGCGTGGGCCGTCGAGCAGGCCGCCGCCGCGCAGGTGATGCTGGCGGTGGAGATCATGGACACCGCGTTTATGAACTCCATCAGCAAGTGGAAAAAGTGGGACGACATGCTCGCCTCGCCGTGGTTCAGCGTTTACCCGGATGTCGGCAACCTGAGCGCGTGGGGCAACGACGTCACCGCCGAGCTGACGCTGGGCATTGACCGCATTGCGGCAATTCACCTGAAAGACACCCAGCCCGTCACCGCACAAAGTCCCGGACAGTTCCGCGACGTGCCGTTTGGAGAAGGCTGCGTCGATTTCGTTGGCGTGTTTAACACGCTGAATAAGCTGAACTATCGCGGCGCGTTTCTGATTGAGATGTGGACTGAAAAAGCAAAAGAGCCGGTGCTGGAAATCATCCAGGCGCGCCGCTGGATTGAAGCCCGTATGCAGGAAGGAGGCATGACATGTTAGAACAACTCAAAGCCGAGGTGCTGGCGGCAAACCTGGCGCTGCCCGCCCACCAGCTGGTGACCTTCACCTGGGGCAACGTCAGCGCGGTGGATCGCGAAAGCGGCCTGATGGTGATCAAGCCGTCCGGCGTGGAGTACGACGTCATGACGGCGGAGGATATAGTGGTGGTGAATATCGCCACCGGCCAGGTGGTTGAAGGCAGCAAAAAGCCCTCTTCAGACACGCCGACCCACCTCGCGCTGTACCGCCGTTACCCGGAGATTGGCGGCATCGTGCATACCCACTCCCGCCACGCTACCATCTGGTCGCAGGCGGGCCAGGATTTACCGGCGTGGGGCACAACGCACGCAGACTATTTCTACGGGGCGATCCCCTGCACGCGACGGATGACCACGGCTGAAATCGCGGGCGAGTACGAATACCAGACGGGTGAAGTGATCATTAACACCTTCGAGGAGCGCGACTTAAGCCCGATGCAGATCCCGGCAGTATTGGTGCACTCCCACGGTCCGTTCGCCTGGGGTAAAGACGCTGCCGATGCGGTCCACAATGCCGTGGTACTGGAAGAGTGCGCCTATATGGGCCTGTTCTCACGCCAGCTTGCGCCGCAGTTACCGGTTATGCAGCAGGAATTGCTGGATAAACATTATCTGCGCAAGCACGGGGCGAATGCCTATTACGGCCAGTGATCAGCCGGAATTGATATGCTCTTTACAGTACCGCCGTTTCCAGACGGCGGGGGTTAATCCCGTATGTTTTGAAAATATCTGCCGAAAATAGCCCACGTCATTAAAGCCGCAGCGGGTTGCCACTTCGGTGAGGGAGGCAGAGCCATCCAGCAACAGCTTTTCCGCTGCCCTGACGCGCTGGCGATGTATCGCCTCCGTCAGGGTTAAATGGAAAGTCCGGCGAAATACGCGCCCGAGATAATCGGGATTGCAGTGCAACGCTTTTGCCAGTTGCGACGTCGAAAGGGGCAAATGAAACTGCGTGCGAATAAGCTGCTTCGCCTTCCACGCCATCGCCGCACCGGCTTCATCAGCATTATCTTCATATCCTGATGAAATGGAAATTTGCTGCAAAATCAGTAAAAAAATGATTTCCAGCGCCACGCTTCGCTGTAATTTCTCCTGCTCACTCAGGAACTGGCGAAAAAGAGAAATCACATACTGTGCATCCCTCACTCGGCAATGTTGCTCTATTGCCAAATTTGGCAACCGGGGCGGGTGATGCTCAACCTCAAAATGCAGCCAGTAAAATTTAAGATCGGCCGGAAAGTCGCCCACGCCCACATGGCGTCGGTCTGGCCAAAGCAGCAAGCTCTCTCCTGCTTTTACCTCAAATAACGTGCTTTCTTCCTGAATCGTTAATGTCCCTTTTTCGACAAAAATAATCTCCCACGACGTTAATTTTCGCGCAGGATGGCGGCCCACGCCCCGGGAGATAAATAACCCGCCATTTTGAACCTTAATCGGAAGCGCTATGGATAATTCAAGCATGGATATTCACCATTCCGCTTTTATTGCCGTTGATATTCAACTTATGCTTTGATTATTAATCAATATTCGAATAACTGTCCGATCGGAATCACATTTTTATCATCAGGTCGGAATCGTCATCTTTTTATACTTTTCCCTTCCCTTGTTGGCCTTTCCGTTCGGTGCAGAATAAATGAGTACCTTGCACAAATACGATAATAAATTCGATTACTGAGGAGTTACTTCATGACTTCCACACCGATTACAGAATCAGACGTGACACAAGAGGCAACAGATAGCCACTTGTCCGTCCGCGAAAAAATTGGCTACGGCCTGGGTGATGCGGGCGGGACGGTGATTACCTGCCTGATCATGAATTTTCTGACCTTCTTCTATACCGATATTTTTGGTCTGACGCCTGCGCTCGTTGGCACGCTCTTTATTGCCTTGCGCGTATTTGACGCCATTTCCGATCCGGTAATGGGCATTATTGCCGACCGCACGCAAAGCCGCTGGGGACGTTTTCGCCCGTGGCAGCTGTGGGTCGCCTTCCCGATCGGAATAATCGGCGTACTGACGTTCACCGTTCCAGAAGCCAGCATGGGCGTGAAAATCGCGTGGGCGTTCGGCACCTATCTGCTGCTGTCCGTTGGCTATACCGCCATCAACGTTCCCTACTGCGCGCTGATCAACACCATGACGACCCGTCACAATGAGGTGATCGCCTGCCAGTCATGGCGCTTTGTACTCTGCGGCGTTGCGGGCTTCCTGGTCTCGGTCGGTCTGCCGTGGCTGGTCGCGGAGCTGGGCCAGGGCAATGCCGCAAAAGGTTACCAGCTTGGCGTTGGGGTGCTGTGCGCTGTCGCCGTGGTGATGTTCCTGTGCTGCTTCTTCTGGGTACGCGAGCGCGTCCCGCTGGCGCTGATGGGCAAATTCACCCTGCGTGAGCATCTGGCCGGTTTGCGTAAAAACGATCAGCTGCTGCTGATGCTGGTGATGTCGTTCCTGCTGATCAATGTCTTCAATATTCGCGGCGGCGGATACATGTACTTCATCACCTACGTGCTTCAGGGCAGCACCGCGTACACCTCGCTGTTTTTCACCATGGTGACCTTTGCCGCCATTCTTGGCGCGGTGATTGTCAGCCCGCTGTCGCGGCGGATTGATACCGTCAAACTCTACTACTACACCAACCTGGTCCTCGCCGCGCTCGCGGTGGGAATGTGGTTCCTGCCGGGTGGCCCGGCGCACCAGACGCTTTGGCTGGTCGTGATTTTGAGTAACGGCGTGATCCTGGGCTTCACCCTGCCGCTGCACTTCTCGCTGATGGCGTTTGCCGACGACTATGGCGAGTGGAAAACCGGCGTGCGTTCGTCGGGGATGAACTTCGCCTTCAACCTGTTTTTCATCAAGCTCGCGTGGGCGTCCAGCGCCGGGATCATCAGCCTGGTGTTTATCGCCGTCGCCTACCAGCCAGGCGCGGGCAATCAGACGCCTGCTTCGCTGCAGGGCATCACCGCCATGGAGACGCTGCTGCCTGCCCTTTTTCATCTGCTGCTGGCCGTCTCTATCCGCTGGTGCAGACTCAACAACCCTATGATGTCGCGCATTGCAACCGACCTGCGCCAGCGTCACATACCTTCTTGAGGAGAACACGATGTCCATTATGGAAGCCGACCTGCATAAACTGAAAATTAACGACCCGTTTCTCGGGCAGTATCAACGGCTGGTGCGTGAGGTGGTGATCCCCTACCAGTGGGATGCGCTCAACGACCGCGTGGCGGAAGCCGAACCCAGCCACGCCATCACCAACTTCCGCATCGCGGCGGGACTGGAGCAAGGCGATTTCTACGGCATGGTATTTCAGGACAGCGACGTCGCGAAATGGCTCGAAGCCGTGGCGTGGTCGCTGTGCCAGAAACCGGATGCTGAACTGGAAAAAACCGCCGACGAGGTGATTGCGCTGGTCGCGGCGGCGCAATGTGACGATGGCTATCTCAACACGTACTTTACGGTGAAAGCGCCCAACGAGCGCTGGACGAATCTGGCCGAATGTCACGAGCTGTACTGCGCCGGACATATGATTGAAGCGGGCGTGGCGTATTTCCAGGGCACAGGGAAACGCCATCTGCTGGATGTTGTCTGCAGACTAGCGGACCATATTGACAGCGTGTTTGGCCCCGGCGAAAACCAGCTACACGGTTATCCGGGCCACCCGGAAATCGAGCTGGCGCTGATGAGGCTTTACGACATCACGCAGGAGCCCCGCTATCTCACTCTGGTGAAATATTTCATCGAACAACGCGGTGTGCAGCCTCACTTTTATGATATCGAATACGAGAAACGCGGCAGAACGTCCTACTGGAACACCTATGGTCCGGCCTGGATGGTCAAGGACAAAGCCTACAGCCAGGCGCATCAGCCGCTTTCTAAACAACAAACGGCCATCGGCCACGCGGTGCGTTTTGTCTACCTGATGGCGGGCATGGCGCATCTGGCGCGCCTGAGCCATGACGAGGGTAAACGGCAGGACTGTCTGCGGCTGTGGAAAAACATGGCGCAGCGCCAGCTGTATATTACCGGTGGAATCGGCTCGCAAAGCAGCGGCGAGGCATTCAGCAGCGATTACGATCTGCCCAACGATACGGTGTATGCCGAAAGCTGTGCCTCCATCGGTCTGATGATGTTTGCCCGCAGGATGCTGGAGATGGAGGCCGACGGCCACTACGCCGACGTGATGGAGCGCGCGTTATACAACACGGTACTGGGCGGAATGGCGCTGGACGGTAAGCATTTCTTTTATGTGAATCCGCTGGAAGTGCACCCGAAAACGCTGGCGTTCAACCATATCTACGATCACGTGAAACCCGTCCGCCAGCGCTGGTTTGGCTGCGCCTGTTGCCCACCGAATATCGCCCGCGTGCTGACCTCGCTGGGGCACTACATTTATACCGTCCGCCAGGATGCGCTTTTTATAAATCTCTACGTGGGCAACGATGTCGCCATTCCGGTTGGCGACGAAACCCTGGCGCTGCGGATTAGCGGTAACTATCCGTGGCATGAACAGGTAAAAATCGACATTACCTCGCCTGCTCCCGTCAGGCATACGCTCGCCCTGCGGCTGCCGGACTGGTGCGCCACGCCTGACGTTTTATTAAATGGTGAAGCGATAACGGGCGAGATCTCCCGTGGATACCTTTATCTGACCCGCAGCTGGCAGGAGGGTGACGTCATTACGCTAACGTTACCTATGCCGGTTCGCCGTGTGTATGGCAACCCACAGGTCCGCCAGCAGGCGGGGAAAGTCGCCCTGCAGCGCGGACCGCTGGTTTACTGCCTGGAAGAGGCCGATAACGGTGCCAATCTTCATCACCTTTCTCTGCCTGAAAACAGCGAGTTCAGGGTCTTTGAAGGGAAAGGGATTTTCGCGCACAAGATGCTGATACAGGCAGAGGGGATTGGGTGTCACGTGAAGGACACGGATGCGCTGTGGCAGTACGATCGCTCTCCGGTTCAACGTCAGCCCCAGACGCTGACCTTTATTCCCTGGTTTAGCTGGGCTAACCGGGGAGAAGGGGAAATGCGGATATGGGTGGACGAAGGCTGAATATCTGCGACTTGTTGCCCTCATCCCAACCCTCTCCCACGGGAGAGGGTGAACGCTACGGCAGCACGCGACGTGCTGCCTCAGCCAGAAATGCGCTTCGATTACCGAACTGAGGATGTTCGCTGACGAAGGAATCAATCTTTACCAGCAAACGTCGAGGCATCGTGATGTTGATACGCTCGGCCTTGCCGTCGAACTGTTTCATATTAATATCCACCAACAGCCATTGCCCGCCTGTGAAATCCTCAGGACGACTTTCCAGATGCGCTTCCACATTACCCGGAAGCGGCAGTGTATCATCCATTTCAAACAGCGCTTCGAAGTGCGCTGTGAGCGCATCACGTGCATCCTGAAAAGCATCGTCCAGGGAATCACCTGCAAAAAAACAACCTGGAACGTCAGGGAAAAAGCCGCTGGCGCTACCGTCGGAGTCAGAATGAATGTAAGCCGGATAAAACATAACTACTCCTGATATCAGTGTTTAATTCCCGCCTGCCGCCAGATCTGGGCGAGAGTGCCCAGTTTAATATCCTTCTTAGGATGTGGGACAGTAACCAGCCCTTTCTGTTCGGGATGGCGAAACTGGTGATGGCTTCCTTTCGTTCTGACACATTTCCAGCCATGACTGATCAGAACAGTAATGACATCTGCACTTTTCACATCCCAATCCTTCCATGATTATACACATGACACACACCATCGCTATCGGGTTGAATCACATTAGCGCATAAGGAACATCAGTGCAGCCGTGTTTTGGCGGAACAGGAAGAAGCATCGAGAAATGAAAAAGGAATACGTTGTATTGCAGAAAAAAATGCAGCCACGGTCGTAGGCCGGGTAAGGCGAAGCCGCCACCCGGCTTTAGGCTATCAGAAACGCCAGGTCAGGCCGGTCATCAGCGCGAAGCTGTCGTCGCGGTCAATCATCGGACTGTTCTTCACGTCGTCAGGCAACACGGTGTAGACCGCGCTGGCATTCAGGTACAGGTTCTGGGTTAATTGATATTTTGCCGCCAGGCCAACGTATGGCGTCCAGGTGTCGCCTGCGGAGTATTCACCCAGACCTGAGCGGCGAGACTCGCTGCCAGACACGCCGTAGTAGTAGTCGTTATAGCTTTCATCGCTGTAGAAAATGCCCACAGAAGGCGTCAGCGTCAGGCGTTCCATGCGGATTGGGCGGAAGTAAGAAATTTCACCCACCACGCCGCCGCTTTCATCCATCGCGTCACCGGAAACGGCAAATTTCAGGGAACCCCATTTTTCATGGCGGTAGTACGCGCCGCCGAGGAATGCCGAAGCTTTACGCTCATCAAGATGCTTCATCTGATGATCGTCATTGTCATCCGGGTCGAAATGCAGCGGCATCCAGGATGCGGTCAAGCTGAATTCATTCTTACTGTCTTTCCACAGGATCCATCCTCCCGTGGTTTGACGCACATAGAAGTTATCGCCTTCGTAGCTAATTAACGGTACAGCGGTGGTATTTTCGTTATACCCTTTGTAAGGCGACTCGTTAAATACCGCCCCCGCCCCTAGTGAAAAGTCGCCAGCCATTACCGATGATGTCGAAAATAATGCGGCAGCGATGAGTAAATTATATTTAACAGTCATTCTATGCAATCCATTTAAACGCCGAACAAGCGAGGCGCATAATAATGGTTACAAATTTGCCAAAGCAACGCTGCCGTTTATATAATACTATATATAAAATCATATAGATGGGCGTGCATGATGAATAGCTTGCAGTTGAAACCGCGTGAATTAAAAATTATTTCCGTCATCGCCGCCACCCACAGTATTGGCGATGCCGCTGCCCTGCTGGGGATGGCACAGGCCAATGTCAGCAAATATTTGTCCGATTTTGAAACCCGCGTTGGACTCAAGGTGTTTGAACGTACAACACGCCAGCTGGCGCTGACGCAATTCGGTGAGGCATTGCTGCCTTATGTGAATGCCACACTGGATAAAAATAGCCAACTCATTAATTTTATTGCCGATTATAAACATGAAAAACGCGGCAAAGTGACGATTTACGCCCCGACAGGTATCGTGACCTATCTGGCGCGTCATGTGATCCATAAGATTGAAGAGATTGGTGATATTCGCCTGTCGTTAAAAACCTATAACCTCGTTCGGAACGAATATTCCGAAGGTGTGACGTTTCCGGACGATTGCGACATTCTTATTACTTACGCCCAACCCAAAGATGAAAGCTTAGTCGCCAGCGTGCTGACAAAATATTCCGTCACCGCATTTGCGAGCAAAGAGTATTTAACTAAACACCCAATTAAAGGGCCGGAAGACTTAATAAATCATTCGTGTATATTAATAGACTCGATGTTAGTAGATGATGCCAACATCTGGCGCTTCCGCGTACACGGCAGTGAAGAGGCGCAAGACTATAAAGTGACCGGGAATTATATTTGCGATAATACTCAGACGGCTCTGGAACTGGCCAGAAATAACCTCGGCATAGTTTTTGCACCAAAGGAAAGTCTGAAAAAGGAACTCACCCACGGCATGCTGGTTCCCTGCTTCTCGCATCAGGAAGAGTGGTGGCTCGATCTGACAGCAATATTCCGCAAGCGCGAATATCAACCCTGGCGCGTACAATATGTTCTGGACGGTGTACTGAACTGCCTGCGCCAGCAAATCAACCAGGCCGTCCAGGGACGGCCTGATTTAGGCACCTAAAACAGGCCCAGCGGTTTATCGGAATAGCTGACCAGCAGACATTTAGTCTGCTGGTAATGTTCCAGCATCATTTTGTGGGTTTCTCGCCCAATACCCGACTGCTTGTAACCACCAAATGCCGCATGCGCCGGATAGGCGTGATAGCAGTTGGTCCAAACGCGTCCGGCCTGAATACCGCGCCCCATTTTGTAAGCCAGATTTCCGTTGCGGCTCCAGACGCCCGCCCCCAGGCCATACGGCGTATCGTTAGCAATCTCCAGCGCCTCCTCCATGGTTTTGAAGGTCGTTACGGCCAGCACCGGTCCGAAAATTTCCTCCTGGAAGACGCGCATGTTGTTTTGACCGGACAGGATTGTCGGTTCAAGGTAGTAACCTTCCTGCAGATCCCCCCCCCAGCACCTTACGGCGGCCACCGGTCAGGATCTCTGCGCCCTCTTTTTTACCTATATCGATGTAATTAAGAATGGTTTCCAGCTGTCCGTGCGAGACCTGCGCGCCCATCTGCGTGACGTTATCGAGTGGGTTACCGCTACGAATCGACTCCACGCGACGGATTGCCCGCTCCATAAAGCGCTCATAAATGGACTCCTGCACCAGCGCGCGGCTTGGACAGGTGCACACTTCCCCCTGGTTGAAGGCAAACAGCGCAAACCCTTCCAGCGCTTTATCAAAGAACGCATCCTCTTCATCCATAACGTCAGCGAAGAAGATGTTCGGTGATTTTCCGCCCAGCTCCAGCGTCACCGGGATGATGTTCTGGGTCGCATACTGCATGATTTGCTGGCCCACTTCCGTCGAGCCGGTAAACGCCACCTTAGCGATGCGTTTTGAGGTGGCGAGATATTCCCCAATCTCGCCCCCGGCGCCGTTGACGACGTTAATGACGCCTGGCGGCAGCAGGTCTCCAATCACCTCCATCAACAGCAGCACCGACAACGGGGTTAAACGCGCCGGTTTGAGCACGATGCAGTTCCCGGCCGCCAGCGCGGGCGCCATTTTCCAGCTTGCCATCAGCAGCGGGAAGTTCCACGGGATAATTTGCCCCACCACGCCCAGCGGCTCGTGGAAATGGTACGCCACGGTGTCTTTATCAACTTCACTTATTCCCCCCTCCTGAGCACGAATACAGGAGGCAAAATAACGGAAATGGTCAATCGCCAGCGGCACGTCTGCCGCCATGGTTTCACGGATCGGTTTGCCGTTGTCCCAGGTTTCAGCCGTGGCTAACAGCTCCAGATTCTGCTCCATCCGGTCGGCGATTTTGAACAACATCGCGGCTCTGTCCTGAACGGAAGTCTGCCCCCATTTATCTTTAGCTCTGTGCGCAGCATCCAGCGCCAGGTCGATATCGCGCTTGCCGGAGCTGGCTATCTCGCACAGCGGCTGGCCAGTGACGGGTGTGAGGTTGGAATAGTATTCACCGTCGACGGGCGCCACCCAGTCGCCGCCAATAAAGTTGTCATAACGGGGCTTCAGCTTGAGGGGAAAACCATACTCGCCAGGCTGGATACGTGATGAGGGAGGATTGTTTGTCATGACCGTCTCCTTGCTGTTGGTGTACAACAAGGGTAGCTCCCGCTGGCGATTTTCTCGCCAACCGGTGACGGGTTTACGAGGCGTATCACGGATTACCGTACTTTACGTTTCGTTTCTGCCGCTGAGCCATACTTAACAGCTCAAGGGCTCATGAGGAACGATGCGATGCAGCTATTTATCGGCTTTGACGTGGGCGGAACCCACATCAAACACGGCGTGATTGATGAAAACGGCAAGGAACTCACGTCCGATGAGTACGATACCCCTGAGGATGCAAACACATTCAAAGAGAAATGGAAAAGCGTTGTCGAAGAGTACCGGAAGGAAAATGACATTGTCGGCATTGGCGTCAGTTTTCCCGGCCATATTAACCACCATACCGGCGAAGCGGCAAAAGCGGGGGCGCTTGAGTATCTTGATGGTGAAAACCTGTGCGAGCTGTTTGCCGGGCTGACCGATCTTCCCGTTACCGTGGAAAATGACGCCAACTGTGCGGCACTGGGCGAACGCTGGCAGGGCGCAGGTAAGGACTATGAACATTTCGTCTGCATCACCATCGGCACGGGCATTGGCGGCGGGATTGTGATGGAAGGCGATCTCTATCGCGGGTCGCATTACCGTGCGGGTGAATTTGGCGTGCTGCCCGTAGGGGACAAGGGCGAACCGATGCATGAGGTGGCCTCTGCCAGTGGCCTGATGAAAGCTTGCAGCCGTGCGCTGGCGCTGTCGGAAGACGAAATGCCCCACGGGGAAGAGCTGTTTAAACGTATGGAAAGTGACGTGCATCTGCGCGAAGCCATTGAAGCCTGGGCGCATTTTCTGTCGCGCGGCGTTTACAGCGTGATCTCGATGTTCGATCCCCAGGCAGTGCTGATTGGCGGCGGGATAAGCGAGCAGGAAAAAATTTATCTCCTGCTCGATAAGTACCTACAGCGATTCGAGGAGTGGGAGGCTCTTAAGGTGCCCATTCTGCCCTGTGAACTGGGTAACCAGGCAGGGCGACTGGGCGCGGTATGGCTGGCGAAGCAGAAACTCGCTCGTCATGCGTAACGCTTAAGGGAACAGCTGCGCGTCGCGAAGCAGATGGTCATTACCCCGACGGCGCGTAAACCCAATACGGTTGAAATATTCCAGGATCTGAATCGCCAGCTTGCGACCCACGTTCAGCTGGTCACGGAAATCTGCCGCACAGGTTGATCCGCGAGCCTGATCCAATTCGCGGATCAGATTCGCGAATGCCACGATCCGATCGTTACGGTAATAGCGATCTTTAACGATCGCCACAATCAGCCCCTGCTGTGCGGCATGACGCAATACCTGCCGCATCAGCTGCTCGTCGGTATGGGTTTCACGCGCGAGATCGCGGACCCACCAGGGTTCATCGCCAAACAGCGGTGCCGTTTTTTGCCAGACCGCCTCTTGCTCGGCGGTAAAACCAGCCTTGTGATCCGGCAAATGCAGCCAGCCGTGATGGCTTTTAATCACCCCGCTTTCCCGCATGTTTTCAATCAGCAGCAGCACCAGCGCATCGTCTTCCATCGGCAATGCCATGCGTCGCAGACGTTCACGCCCCGGACCGGGTTCATCCTGATGCTGTTCATGGTAGATAGCGAGCGTACTCAGTATCTTGCGCTGCCAGTGTGCGGCAACCGGCGCGTTCAGCATGTTGTTACCGGCCTGAATAAAGCCAGGCTCCCGGGTTAACTGGCGCAACCCTTCAGCGCTCAGTTGGAGCGCCCAGGCAAAATCAGCGAGATTCACCGCACCACGCTCCAGATGGATCCGCAGTGCGGCCTTATCATCGCTGGCCTGCGCCAGTGCCGCCAGCCACTGCAGGTACTCCGGCTTACGCTTGCCACGACGTGGCGGATTGAGCGTCACCACGCGCGCCCCGGCCAACGTCTCCCGCGCCGAGATATCGCGCAGCACCAGGCGGTCGTTATCCGCAAGCCAGAGCGGCGCGTCGAACACCAGCTCGGCGAGATCGTTTTCCAGCAATGATACGCGCCCGGTGATATGGCTGGCTGCATGGTGTATATGCAGCGGCTGCCATTGGGTCAGCGGCGCATGGGTCTGGAGAGAAACAATCACCCGTCCGGAGGGCTCAGGCGGGGCGTCAGCCAGCAGCCAGTCACCACGGTTGATGGCATCTTTTTCCGCATCCCCGGCGATGTTCAGCGCAATACGCTGCCCGGCATGGGCATGCTCAGTGGGTTGATTTTGCGCATGTAACCCACGCACGCGCATTGGTTTATTCACTCCCGTCAGCCAGAGCGTATCACCTACGTTTACTTCACCGCTCAGCGCGGTGCCGGTCACCACCAGTCCCGCACCTTTTACGGTAAAGGCCCGGTCGATAGCCAGACGGAAGCGGTGATGGCTGGGGTGCTCACGTGACGTAAGCTGCTGCAAACGATCGCGAAGTTCGTCAATACCACGCCCTTCTGTCGCCACGGTGACAAACAGCGGTGCATCAGCAAAACCATATTCACGCAGGGTCGCCTGTACTTCATCGCGCACCTCATTCAGGCGCGCCTCATCTACGCGATCGGCTTTCGTGAGTGCGACGGTTAACTGCGGGTTGCCCGTCAGCTGCAGGATCGCAAGATGTTCACGCGTTTGCGCCATCACGCCGTCATCGCAGGCGACCACCAGCAGGGCATGGTCAATCCCCCCTACCCCTGCGAGCATGTTGGAGAGAAATTTTTCATGTCCCGGTACGTCAATGAAGCCCAGCACGCGGCCATCGGGCTGAGGCCAGTAGGCATAACCCAGATCGATGGTCATGCCGCGCTTTTTCTCTTCCGGCAGGCGATCGGCGTTAATGCCGGTAATGGCCTGCAACAGCGTAGTTTTTCCGTGGTCGACGTGACCGGCGGTGGCAATAATCATTTCAACAGCATCTCCAGAAATCGCGCTTCATCTTCAAGACAGCGTAAATCCAGCCACATTCGGCCATCGTAAATACGGCCAATCACGGGCGTTGGCAGCGCACGCCAGCGCGCCGATAGCGCCTCAAGGTGGCTACCGCGTCCATCACGCGGCGTGAAGGTCAGCGCTTCGCTCGGCAGCCGGTCTACCGGCAGCGATCCGCTGCCAATCTGCGACTGACAGGGCTCAATGCGCACGGCAAAATCGGGGTAATGCGGCGCAACCTGCGGCAACAGCAATTCAGCCTGCGCGCGAATCGAGGCGGCGTCACGGCCCAGCAGGCGCAGCGTAGGCAGGCGCTCGGCCAGCTTCTCCGGGTGCAGGTAGAGCCGCAGGGTCGCTTCCAGCGCGGCGAGCGTCATTTTATCGGCGCGTAACGCGCGCTTCAGCGGATGTTGCTGCAGCTGGGCTATCAGCTCGCGCTTGCCGACGATAATCCCCGCCTGCGGGCCGCCCAGCAGCTTGTCGCCAGAGAAGCTGACCAGGCTCACGCCAGCGGCAATCATCTGCTGCGGCATGGGCTCTTTTGGCAGACCGTACTGGCTTAAATCCACCAGCGAACCGCTGCCGAGATCGGCAATCACCGGCACATTCAGCTCGCGCCCCATCGCCGCCAGTTCCGCTTCATCAACGGTTTTGGTAAAGCCTTCTATATGGTAATTGCTGGTGTGGACCTTCATCAGCAGCGCGGTATTGTCATTCACCGCCGCGCGGTAGTCTTTAGCATGCGTGCGGTTGGTCGTGCCAACTTCATGCAGCGTACAGCCCGCCTGGCGCATTACGTCCGGAATGCGAAACGCTCCGCCAATCTCCACCAGCTCGCCGCGGGAAACCACCACCTCTTTGCCGCTGGCGGTCGCCGCCAGCATCAGCAGTACCGCTGCCGCGTTGTTGTTTACAATGCAGGCATCTTCCGCCCCGGTCAGCTGGCATAGCAGCTCCGCCAGCGCCCGGTCGCGGTGACCGCGCCCAGCGCCGTCCAGATCGTACTCCAGTGTCACCGGCGAGCGCATAGCCTGCACCACCGCCGCGACCGCCTCTTCAGCCTGTTGCGCGCGACCCAGGTTGGTATGCAGCACGGTCCCCGTCAGGTTGATGACCGGCCGTAACGCGCTTTGCGTTTTCTCTCCCAGCCTTCTCTGCGCTTCCTCACCCCACTGCTCACACCAGGCGGGCAGCGCATTTTCAGCCTGAATATGGCGTCGGGCTTCGTCCTGAAGCTGGCGTAGCATGTCGACCGTCGCGGTATGACCGAACTGTTCCAGAGCGGTTTGAATACGCGGTTCGCGAAGCAGACGATCGGTGGCAGGAATTTGGCTATAGAGGGAATGATGAGTAGTCATAATGCGCCCGGCGAGTAAATATCTTCCCCCCTCCCGACGGGAGAGGGAGTTAACATGTGGCGGGATTGTACCGCCTCCTGGCGGGAAGTGTTATATCCCGCGTCAAGCCTTTGGCGGTTCGGTACGGGCAAAGCTCTCGCGCTGACAAAGCGTTTCCGCGAGCTTAACCAGCAACGGACGGTTGACGCACCATCCCGGGGAAACGTGGCGGAAGTTGAGATAACCGATGGCACAGACGATGGCAATGGTCGCCAGATCCACGCTATCGACCTGAATTTTTCCTTCCCGAATGAGCTGCTCGCACATGTCCAGGCTGCGGTTGATTTTTTCACGCTGGCGCAGCAGCTCCGTTTCCGACTGCTGTGCGGCTGGCCGTGCCTGCTCCCGCACGGAGGTTAACGCCGCATCCATGATGCCATCCGCCAGCGCTTCGATTTGCTTCATGGCCAGCGCCGCTTTTGGATCGGCCGGCAGCATGGCTGGCGCAACGCCGAGTTGTTCGACGTATTCCGCAATTATCGGCGAATCAAACCAGCATTCACCCTCATCGGTCACCAGTGCAGGGACTTTGCCCAACGGATTGTACTGCGCAACGCCATTATCGGCGCTGTAGGGCTGTTCATTGACGAATTCAAAATCAATCCCTTTCTCCAGAAGGAGAATCGAGATTTTACGCACGAAGGGACTGGTATAGCTGCCGATGAGTTTCATTGCCTGCTCCTGAATGCTCACAAAGAGGTCAGTATGGATCAAGCAGCGAAAAAAGGCAGGTATGCTTATCGCATTCCTGCCTCGGGAGAGATTAGTGATCGAGGTAGAGGTAGTGCATCCAGCTGGTCATACGTAACAAGACCTTACGCATCACCGAGACGTGGGCGAAGTGGTCGGAATAGACCGCCACCTGGGCGTAGATACCGTCAGGCAACGCATCAACGTCCGCGTTTGGCTCCAGTTCGATCAGCGCCTGCACGCCATCGGTGCCCGGTACGACCGTCAGCGCCTGCAGCGCGCCCTGCGCCTGGTAAGACCCTCCCGGCACTACCGGCAGAACGCTGGTCAGTTTACCGGTGAACACCTGGCCCGGCAGCGCGTTAAACACCACTTCCGCTTCGTCGCCCGGTTTCAAACGCAGCAACGAGTTCTGGCGGAACTGCGCCACGATTTGGCGTTTCTGTTCAGGAATGAAGACCATTACCGGACGCAGCGGCAGCGCGGCGGCGTACGTACCCGGACGGATCAGCACCTGGGTGATATACCCGTTGCTTGGCGCGCGCACCACGGTCTGATCGAGGTTATAGGTCGCTTCGGCTAACTGCGCGCGCAGAGAAGCAATCTGCGACTGTTCGCCATTTACCATGCTGTCCAACTGGCTTTGAATCTGCGTTTGTTCGGCAACGGAGCCTTTCACCATCGCATCCTGTGCCAGGTAGTTCTGACGCGCGTTGTCGATATCGCTTTCAGAGAACGGATTCACCTTCGCCTGGCTGCCTTTCAGGTAGCGCTGATAATCTTTAAACAGACGATCGCGTTCAGCGGACACGCGTGTCGTATTAGCGACCGCTTCCGAGAGCTGTGCTTTCAGATTGTCGATATTGTGCGTGGCGGTCACCAGGTCTGCCTTCAGCCTGTCGACGCGTGCCTGATAGCGGCCCGGATCCAGTTTAAATAACACTTCGCCTTTTTTAATAAGCTGGTTATTTTTATCGGTGACTTCTGTAACTATCCCCGTAACCTGCGGCGTAATCGGAATGGAAATAACCGCTTTTTGCGCCGTAAAGGTATAAGGATGGTTATAGTTCATTAATAAGATGAGGCCCGCAACAATAAATACCCCACCTAACGTGGCGGTGGCGAGCGTCCACTGATTTACCGGAATACGGAATATTTTAAAGTTAGCCCACGCAAAGGCCACATAGGTCAGAATAATTAACAGATCCATGATCAGTGCTCCAGCGTGTTCTTATCAATAGCGGGTTGTGACGCGGCCAGCTTTTGTTCTAATTCTGCCACGCGCCTGGTCAACGCATCCATGCCGGGAACCTCATCAGGCGTGGCGATATGGTTCTGCATCCCCCAACCGCGATCTTCACGGTACAGGGTCGCCCAGATCCACAGAAACGGCCAAATGGCATGGAGCGTAAACAGGCTTATCCACCCCGCCGTATGGATAGCATCGGCATGGGGATGGTTACGTTTTTTCGCCATATTATAAGGGATGTCATGAATAGCGATGATTCCGTAAAACAGAACCAGGAACACAAAAATCAATACACCCAGCGCAAAATAGTTGAGAAACATATTCTCCTCACTTAAATAACGTCAACTCATTAAATTAATAAAACAGTGCGCGGCCTAATTAGTTTATTTTTAAACAAAAGAGCAATGCTTGTTATTTCAAAGGCGGGGAGTATCGGTTTTTATAATATCTCCATGCAAGTTTATAAGCGTGTCAAAATATATCCTGAATAATAATATACTTAACCTTACATTATGAGCGTAATCTACCTTTTCTTTTTTTGCCATACCACATCTTAAAAGTGGTTTTTTAGCTTTCCGTGTTGCTTGCTTTCATCCTGGCGTCGAATGGCAAAGCAAAGTTTGCCAGGGATCACATGCAGACAAATCTGCATAAAAATATTTTGTGAATCCAGTCACATCTCAGAAACAAACACGCGACTGACAAATGTGACGTCAATCACAAAACAGGGGTGGTTTTGCTTCTTTTCTACGCATTGTATTTATTTTACACACTGATTTTGTGATGGAGATCACTTCATTATTCGCCCCACCCCCTACATTTACGTGATCGAGATCACACAAATTTTCGCTGTCTGGACAGTTGAACGATTCAGTGCCAGATTTCACAGCATCAGAACAGGGCCCGGCTACCTCTGCCGCCGCACATTAACGATAAACCTCGGGCCGCAAGCCTAAGCGTAAACATAAGAAGGGGTGTTTTATGTCATCCGATTTCAAGATCAAAGTTCAAAGCTTTGGTCGTTTCCTCAGCAACATGGTGATGCCAAACATCGGCGCGTTTATCGCGTGGGGTATCATCACTGCATTGTTCATTCCGACAGGGTGGTTGCCTAACGAAACGCTGGCGAAGCTTGTTGGTCCAATGATTACCTATCTGCTGCCGCTGCTCATCGGTTTCACCGGTGGTCGTCTGGTCGGCGGTGACCGTGGTGGCGTCGTGGGTGCCATCACAACCATGGGTGTTATCGTCGGTGCGGATATGCCGATGTTCCTCGGCGCCATGATTGCCGGTCCTCTGGGCGGCTGGGCGATTAAGAAATTCGACGTCTGGGTTGATGGCAAGATCAAATCCGGCTTCGAAATGCTGGTGAACAACTTCTCTGCGGGCATCATCGGGATGATCCTCGCGATTCTGGCGTTCATGGGCATTGGCCCTGCGGTTGAAGTGCTGTCCAAAATTCTGGCAGCAGGCGTTAACTTCATGGTTGCGCACGACATGCTGCCGCTGGCGTCTATCTTTGTTGAACCGGCGAAAATCCTGTTCCTCAACAACGCCATCAACCACGGTATCTTCTCACCGCTGGGTATTCAGCAGTCCCATGACCTCGGCAAGTCCATCTTCTTCCTGATTGAAGCGAACCCGGGTCCGGGTATGGGCGTTCTGCTGGCGTACATGTTCTTTGGTCGCGGCAGCGCTAAGCAGTCTGCGGGCGGCGCGGCTATCATTCACTTCCTGGGCGGTATCCACGAAATTTACTTCCCGTACGTGCTGATGAACCCACGTCTGATCCTGGCCGTTATCCTCGGCGGTATGACCGGTGTGTTCACCCTGAGCGTGCTGGGCGGTGGTCTGGTTTCTCCGGCATCTCCGGGCTCTATCCTGGCGGTACTGGCGATGACGCCAAAAGGGGCTTATTTCGCTAACATCGCGGCGATCTGTGCGGCGATGGCGGTCTCCTTCGTGGTGGCGTCTATTCTGCTGAAAACCAGCAAAGTGAAAGAAGACGACGATATCGAAGCGGCAACCCGTCGTATGCACGACATGAAAGCGGAATCCAAAGGCGCTACCCCGCTGGCCGCTGGCGATGTTTCTAACGACCTGAGCCACGTGCGTAAAATCATCGTTGCCTGTGACGCCGGTATGGGCTCCAGCGCAATGGGTGCAGGCGTGCTGCGTAAGAAAGTACAGGATGCGGGTCTGACCAATATCTCTGTCACTAACAGCGCGATTAACAGCCTGCCGCCGGACGTTGACCTGGTGATCACGCACCGCGATCTGACCGAACGCGCCATGCGTCAGGTGCCTCAGGCGCAGCACATTTCGCTGACTAACTTCCTCGACAGCGGCCTGTACACCAGCCTGACAGAGCGTCTGGTTGCGGCCCAGCGTCACGAAGATAACGAAGTCAAAGTGCGTAGCAGCCTGCAGGACAGCTTCGACGAGAGCAACGCTCACCTGTTCAAACTGGGCGCGGAAAACATCTTCCTCGGTCGTACCGCGACCAACAAGGAAGAAGCGATTCGCTTTGCCGGTGAGCAGCTGGTGAAAGGCGGCTACGTTCAGCCAGAATACGTTGACGCAATGCTGGAACGTGAAAAACTGACCCCAACCTACCTGGGTGAATCCATCGCGGTGCCGCACGGTACGGTTGAAGCAAAAGACCGCGTGCTGAAAACGGGCGTGGTGTTCTGTCAGTACCCTGACGGCGTGCGCTTCGGCGAGGAAGAAGATGACATCGCCCGTCTGGTGATTGGTATTGCCGCACGCAATAACGAGCACATTCAGGTGATTACCAGCCTGACCAACGCGCTGGACGATGAGTCTGTTATCGAGCGCCTGGCACAGACTGAAAGCGTTGACGAAGTTCTGGCACTGCTGAACAAGTAAGTTCCAACTATTCCCTCTCCCTTTGGGAGAGGGTTAGGGTGAGGGAAAAGCCTCACCCCAGCCCTCTCGGGTAAAAACATTAATGAAGGTTAATACTATGAAAGCATTACATTTTGGCGCAGGTAACATTGGCCGTGGTTTTATCGGCAAACTGCTGGCAGACGCGGGCATTACGCTGACGTTTGCCGATGTGAATCAGGTGGTCCTGGATGCCCTGAATGCCCGTCATAGCTATCAGGTCCACGTAGTGGGTGAAAACGAGCAGGTTGAAACCGTGTCGGGCGTGAATGCGGTCAGCAGCATCGGCGACGACGTTATCGACCTGATTGCCAGCGTTGATCTGGTCACCACGGCGGTAGGTCCGGTGGTGCTTGAGCGTATCGCGCCTGCGGTGGCAAAAGGTCTGGCGAAGCGTAAAGCACAGGGCAACGACGCTCCGCTGAACATCATCGCCTGCGAAAACATGGTGCGTGGCACCACGCAGCTGAAAGGTCACGTTCTGGCGGCTGTCGCTGACGAAGACAAAGCATGGGTTGAAGCGCACGTCGGCTTTGTCGACTCCGCCGTTGACCGTATCGTACCGCCATCAGAATCTGCAACCAACGACCCGCTGGAAGTGACCGTTGAAACCTTCAGCGAGTGGATCGTCGATAAAACCCAGTTTAAAGGCACCCTGCCTACCATCCCGGGGATGGAATTAACTGATAACCTGATGGCATTTGTCGAACGTAAACTCTTCACGCTGAACACGGGTCATGCTATAACCGCGTACCTCGGAAAATTGGCCGGTCATCAGACCATTCGTGACGCGATCCTCGATGAGAAGATCCGCGCGGTGGTGAAAGGGGCAATGGAAGAGAGCGGCGCGGTGCTGATCAAACGCTACGGTTTTGATGCTGATAAACACGCGGCATACATCCAGAAAATCCTCGGTCGTTTTGAAAACCCGTATCTGAAAGATGACGTTGAGCGCGTGGGTCGTCAGCCGCTGCGTAAACTGAGCGCGGGCGATCGCCTGATTAAGCCGCTGCTGGGCACGCTGGAATACGGCCTGCCACACGCTAACCTGGTGAAAGGGATCGCGGCCGCAATGCACTACCGCAGCGAGCAGGATCCGCAGGCGATTGAGCTGGCTCAGCTGATTGACGACAATGGCGCGCAAGCTGCGCTGGCGCAGATTTCCGGTCTGGACGCCAACAGCGACGTGGTGGCGGAGGCGGTAAGCGCATATAACGCAACCAAATGATACAGAGTCCGGCGCAGGTTAGCCTGCGCCCGAATAACAGATTGTCAGATATGCAGGCAATAATGGAACAAACCCAGGCCTTTGAAAACCGTGTGCTTGAGCGTCTGAATGCTGGCAAAACCGTACGAAGTTTCCTGATTGCCGCCGTCGAACTGTTAACTGAGGCGGTCAATATCCTGGTGCTTCAGGTGTTTCGCAAAGACGACTACGCGGTAAAATATGCTGTAGAACCGTTACTGGACGGAGACGGACCGCTGGGCGATCTTTCAGTGCGTCTGAAGCTGATTTACGGCCTTGGCGTGCTAAGCAGGCCAGAGTATGAAGACGCTGAATTGCTGATGGCATTACGCGAAGAGTTAAATCATGACGGTAATGAGTACACCTTTACTGATGATGAAATTCTTGGGCCTTTCGGCGAATTACACTGCGTCACCGCATTGCCCCCTGCGCCCCATTTTGATAACAGCGACCCTGAGCTGTACGCGATGCAAAAGCTGCGTTATCAACAGGTTGTCCGTTCCACCATGGTACTTTCCCTGACTGAGCTGATTTCCCGAATCAGCTTAAAAAAAGCGTTTCAGAAGTAAGCCTGCGCACATTGGTGTATCCTTCCTGTAAATTCCCCCGATTTAGAGTCATTTGTCATGAAAGAAGTCGAAAAGAACGAAATTAAACGCCTGAGCGACCGTCTGGATCTGATCCGCCACCAGATGGCTGGCCTCTCCCTGGTTGATTCCGCTGAGAAGTACGCCGAGCTGGAGAAAGAAGCTGCCACGCTGGAAACAGAAATCGAGCGTCTGCGCGAAGTGAAAGGCCAGAAGCTGAGCAAAGAAGCGCAAAAGCTGATGAACATGCCACACCGCCGTGCGATCACCAAAAAAGAGCAAGCCGACATGGGCAAGCTGAAAAAAAGCGTCCGTGGCCTGGTGGTGGTGCACCCGATGACCGAGCTTGGCCGCGAAATGGGCCTGAAAGAGATGACGGGCTTTTGTAAGACCGCGTTCTGATAATTCTCCCTCTCCCTGTGGGAGAGGGCTGGGGGTGAGGGCATCAGACCCCACCCCGCTTCAAATTGGCCCAACCAATTCCCCTTTTCTTCCTCCCCTAGTTCACAATTCCATTATTTTCGCTCACAAACTCATTGCCTGGCCATAACATTTGGTTAACCATTTGTTGTCATTAACCCTACAACACAACATTGGCAGGACCACTTTTACACAGACTGTGACGCAGAGATGAGCGGAGACTCACCCGCAACGCTAACTGTGTGGTCCCCAGGAGACCTGCATGAGCCTCTGGCAACAAAACTACGATCCGGCCGGGAATATCTGGCTGTCGAGCCTGATCGCATCGCTTCCGATCCTGTTCTTCTTCTTTGCGCTGATTAAGCTCAAGCTGAAGGGCTACCTCGCCGCGACCTATACCGTTGCCATCGCCCTGATGGTGGCGTTGTTCTTCTACAAAATGCCGGTCGATCGCGCGCTGGCCTCCGTCGTCTATGGCTTCTTCTACGGACTGTGGCCGATTGCGTGGATCATCATCGCCGCCGTCTTTGTCTACAAAATCTCGGTAAAAACCGGGCAGTTCGACATCATTCGCTCGTCGATTCTCTCCATCACGCCGGACCAGCGTTTGCAGATGCTGATCGTCGGCTTCTCCTTCGGAGCATTTCTGGAAGGGGCAGCAGGATTTGGCGCACCGGTGGCGATCACTGCGGCGCTGCTGGTGGGTCTGGGCTTTAACCCGCTGTATGCCGCGGGCCTGTGCCTGATTGTGAATACCGCGCCGGTAGCCTTCGGCGCGATGGGGATCCCGATTCTGGTGGCCGGACAGGTGACCGGGCTGGACAGCTTTGAGATCGGCCAGATGGTGGGCCGCCAGCTGCCGTTCCTGACCATCATCGTGCTGTTCTGGATCATGGCGATTATGGACGGCTGGCGCGGCGTGAAAGAGACCTGGCCCGCGGTGATGGTGGCGGGCGGTTCGTTCGCGATTGCCCAGTATCTCAGCTCCAACTTCCTCGGCCCTGAACTGCCGGACATTATCTCTTCCCTGGTGTCGCTGGTCTGTCTGACGCTGTTCCTGAAACGCTGGCAGCCGGTGCGCATCTTCCGCTTTGCCGATATGGGTGCCTCACATGTGGATCAGACTCTGGCCCGCACGGGCTATACGGCCGGGCAGATCGTCCGCGCCTGGTCACCGTTCCTGTTCCTGACCGCCACCGTGACGCTGTGGAGCGTTCCACCGTTTAAAGCGCTGTTCGCGCCTGGCGGCGCGCTGTACGACATGGTGATTAACATCTCCGTGCCGTTCCTCGACAAGATGGTTGCGCGTATGCCGCCGGTGGTGCACGACGCCACGCCGTACGCGGCGGTGTTCAAATTTGACTGGTTCTCCGCTACCGGCACGGCCATTCTGTTTGCCGCTATCCTTTCCGTGGTGTGGCTACGCATGAAGCCAGCCGCCGCAGTGCAGACCTTTGCGGCAACGATTAAAGAGCTGATGCTGCCGATCTACTCCATCGGCATGGTGCTGGCGTTCGCGTTTATCTCGAACTACTCCGGCCTGTCTTCGACGCTGGCGTTAGCCCTGGCGCATACCGGCCACGCGTTTACCTTCTTCTCGCCGTTCCTCGGCTGGCTGGGCGTGTTCCTGACCGGTTCCGATACCTCATCAAACGCCCTGTTTGCCGCCCTGCAGGCGACGGCAGCGCAGCAGATTGGCGTGTCGGACGTGCTGCTGGTCGCCGCTAACACCACCGGCGGCGTGACCGGGAAGATGATTTCCCCGCAGTCCATCGCCATTGCCTGTGCCGCGGTGGGACTGGTGGGTAAAGAGTCAGATCTGTTCCGCTTTACCGTTAAACACAGCCTGATATTTACCTGCATGGTGGGCGTTATTACCACGCTGCAGGCCTATGTCTTAACCTGGATGATTCCATGATAGTGATGCCCAGACGCCTCTCCGACGAGATTGCCACTCGCGTGCGGGCGCTGATTGAAGAACAACATCTGGAAGCGGGCATGAAATTGCCCGCCGAACGCCAGCTTGCCGCCCAGCTTGGCGTGTCGCGCAATTCACTGCGCGAGGCGCTGGCGACGCTGGTTAACGAAGGGGTGCTGCTGAGCCGTCGCGGCGGCGGTACTTTCGTGCGCTGGCAGCATGATGACTGGTCCGAGCAAAATATCGTCCAGCCGCTGAAAACGCTGATGGAAAACGACCCGGACTACAGCTTTGACATCCTTGAAGCGCGTCACGCCATCGAAACCAGCACCGCGTGGCACGCGGCAATGCGGGCAACCGAGGCCGACAAAGAGAAGCTCAAAGCCTGTTTCGAAGCCACGCAAAGCAGCGATCCGGACATCGCCTCGCAGGCGGACGTGCGGTTTCATCTGGCGATTGCCGAGGCGTCGCACAACGTGGTTCTGCTGCAGACCATGCGCGGGTTCTTCGACCTGCTGCAGTCCTCCGTAAAGCAGAGCCGCCAGCGTATGTATCTGGTCCCGCCGGTTTTTGCTCAGCTAACCGAACAGCACGAGGCGGTGCTCAACGCCATTCTGGCGGGCGATGCCGAGGCCGCGCGAAAGGCGATGATGGCGCATCTCGGCTTCGTGCACACCACCATTAAACGATTCGATGAAGATCAGGCCCGACAGGCGCGTATTACCCGTCTGCCTGGCGAGAGTGATATTTCCAGGGAGAACAAAGCATGATTATTTCAGCAGCCAGTGATTATCGCGCCGCGGCGCAGCGCATTTTGCCCCCGTTCCTGTTCCACTACATTGACGGCGGGGCGTATGCCGAATACACCCTGCGCCGCAACGTGGAGGATCTGTCTGAGGTGGCCCTGCGCCAGCGCGTGCTGAAGAATATGTCTGACCTGAGCCTTGAGACGAAGCTGTTTAACGAAACGCTTTCCATGCCGGTGGCGCTCGCGCCCGTAGGCCTGTGCGGCATGTACGCCCGTCGTGGCGAAGTGCAGGCCGCCGCCGCCGCGGATGCCAAAGGCATTCCGTTTACGCTTTCCACCGTGTCCGTCTGTCCGATTGAAGAGGTCGCCCCGACCATCAAGCGCCCGATGTGGTTCCAGCTGTACGTCCTTCGCGATCGCGGCTTTATGCGTAACGCGCTGGAGCGCGCGAAAGCGGCGGGTTGCTCCACGCTGGTCTTTACCGTCGATATGCCAACGCCCGGCGCGCGCTACCGTGATGCGCACTCCGGCATGAGCGGCCCAAACGCCGCGCTACGCCGCTACTGGCAGGCCGTCACCCACCCGCAGTGGGCGTGGGATGTGGGTCTGAACGGACGTCCACACGATCTGGGAAATATTTCGACCTATCTCGGCAAACCAACCGGACTGGAAGATTACATCGGCTGGCTGGCAAATAACTTCGATCCGTCCATCTCGTGGAAAGACCTGGAGTGGATCCGCGAATTCTGGGACGGCCCGATGGTGATCAAAGGGATCCTCGACCCGGAAGATGCCCGCGACGCGGTGCGCTTCGGCGCGGACGGGATCGTGGTCTCTAACCACGGCGGACGCCAGCTCGACGGCGTGCTCTCTTCTGCCCGCGCGCTGCCCGCCATCGCCGATGCGGTGAAAGGGGACATCGCGATTCTGGCCGACAGCGGCATTCGTAACGGGCTGGACGTGGTGCGCATGATTGCCCTGGGGGCAGACAGCGTGCTGCTGGGTCGTGCGTACCTGTACGCGCTGGCCACCAGCGGTCAGGCGGGCGTGGCGAACCTGCTGAACCTGATCGAGAAAGAGATGAAGGTGGCGATGACGCTGACCGGTGCGAAGACGATTAGCGAAATTAGCAAGGATTCGCTGGTGCAGGAGTTGAGTAAACTGCCTGCGGCGCTGGCCCCGCTGTCGCATGGCGACGCTGCTTAAGGTCTGATCCCCTCACCCTGGCCCTCTCCCCACAGGGGTGAGGGGATGCTATTCTGCCCCCGCAATTAAGGGGGCAGCATGCTTAACATCGTTTTATTCGAACCAGAAATACCACCCAATACCGGCAACATCATCCGACTGTGCGCCAACACCGGTTTTCGTCTGCATATCATTGAGCCGATGGGCTTTGCGTGGGACGACAAGCGCCTGCGTCGCGCGGGGCTGGATTACCATGAATTTACTGCCGTCGTTCGCCATCACGATTACGCCACGTTTCTGGAAGCCGAAAAACCGCAGCGCATGTTCGCCCTGACCACCAAAGGCACCCCAGCGCACAGCGCGGTGAGCTATCAGGACGGGGATTATCTGATGTTTGGCCCGGAAACGCGCGGCCTGCCAGCCACCATTCTTGATGCCTTGCCAGCCGAGCAAAAAATTCGTATTCCGATGATGCCGGACAGCCGCAGCATGAACCTGTCGAATGCGGTGTCGGTGGTGGTGTATGAGGCGTGGCGCCAGCTGGGATACCCCGGCGCGATACTGCGTAGCTGAAACAGTTCGGGTGGCTTTCGCCACCCGATTGATTACGCTTAACCTGCTACCGCGATACGTTTCATATCGGTCATGTAGCCGCGCAGTTTCTGGCCCACTTTCTCGATTTCGTGGCTGCGGATCGCGTCGTTTACGTCACGCAGCTGCGCGTTGTCAACCGCACCTTCCGCAATCGCTTTGCCCAGATCGCCTGGCTGCAGAGTGGTCATAAACTCTTTCAGCAGCGGTACGCAGGCGTAAGAGAACAGGTAGTTACCGTATTCTGCGGTATCAGAGATAACCACGTTCATTTCGTACAGACGCTTACGGGCGATGGTGTTCGCGATCAGCGGCAGCTCGTGCAGTGATTCATAGTACGCAGACTCTTCGATGATGCCGGAGTCCACCATGGTTTCGAATGCCAGCTCAACGCCTGCTTTCACCATCGCGATCATCAGTACGCCTTTATCGAAGTACTCCTGCTCGCTGATTTTGCCGTCGAACTGTGCAGCGTTTTCAAACGCGGTTTTACCGGTCTCTTCGCGCCAGGTCAGCAGGTTTTTATCGTCGTTCGCCCAGTCCGCCATCATGCCGGAAGAGAATTCGCCGGAGATGATGTCATCCATGTGTTTCTGGAACAGCGGTGCCATGATGGTTTTCAGCTGTTCAGACAGCGCGTAAGCACGCAGTTTTGCCGGGTTGGACAGACGGTCCATCATCAGCGTAATGCCGCCCTGCTTCAGCGCTTCGGTGATGGTTTCCCAGCCGAACTGAATCAGTTTTTCCGCGTAGGACGGGTCGGTGCCTTCTTCCACCAGCTTGTCGAAGCACAGCAGAGAACCGGCCTGCAGCATGCCGCACAGAATGGTCTGCTCGCCCATCAGGTCAGATTTCACTTCAGCAACGAAAGACGATTCCAGAACGCCCGCACGGTGGCCGCCAGTCGCCGCTGCCCATGCCTTGGCAATCGCCATGCCTTCGCCTTTCGGATCGTTTTCCGGGTGAACCGCGATCAGGGTCGGCACGCCGAAACCACGTTTGTACTCTTCACGGACTTCGGTACCCGGGCACTTCGGCGCCACCATCACGACGGTGATGTCTTTACGGATCTGCTCTCCCACTTCCACGATGTTGAAGCCGTGGGAGTAACCCAGCGCCGCGCCGTCTTTCATCAGCGGCTGTACGGAACGCACAACGTCTGAGTGCTGCTTGTCTGGCGTCAGGTTAACCACCAGATCCGCCTGCGGGATCAGCTCTTCGTAGGTACCCACTTTGAAGCCGTTTTCGGTCGCTTTACGCCAGGAAGCACGCTTTTCGGCAATCGCTTCTTTACGCAGGGCGTAAGAGATATCCAGCCCGGAGTCACGCATGTTCAGGCCCTGGTTCAGACCCTGCGCGCCACAGCCGACGATGACCACTTTTTTACCCTGAAGGTAGCTCGCGCCATCGGCAAATTCATCGCGCGCCATGAAGCGGCATTTGCCCAGCTGCGCCAGCTGCTGGCGCAAGTTCAGTGTATTAAAGTAGTTAGCCATGGGTGATACCTCGTGATGTTGTGTGTCTTATTGTTCGGTTCGCGTTTCAGCGAGAATGTACCCACATTACAACAGGAAATTTATTGCGGAAATTGATATATTCACAACGTCACGTTGCAGTTTTTGCAATGTAAAAAGAGGGAGTGGAATCGATGGATTTACGCGATCTGAAAATGTTCCTGCACCTGGCGGAAAGCCGTCACTTTGGCCGCAGCGCCCGGGCGATGCACGTCAGCCCCTCCACGCTTTCGCGCCAGATCCAGCGCCTTGAGGAAGACCTCGGCCAGCCGCTGTTCGTGCGCGATAACCGCACCGTCACGCTGACGGAAGCCGGTGAAGAACTGCGCGTCTTTGCCCAGCAGACCTTGTTGCAGTACCAGCAGCTGCGACACACCATCGACCAGCAAGGGCCGTCGCTTTCCGGCGAGCTGCATATTTTCTGCTCCGTGACCGCCGCCTATAGCCATCTGCCGCCCATTCTCGACCGCTTCCGCGCGGCGCATCCGTCGGTCGAAATTAAGCTCACCACCGGCGATGCCGCCGACGCAATGGAAAAAGTGGTGACGGGCGAAGCGGATCTCGCCATTGCCGGGAAACCCGAAACCCTGCCGGGCGCGGTGGCGTTCTCCATGCTGGAAAATCTGGCGGTGGTGTTGATTGCCCCGGCGCTGCCCTGCCCGGTGCGTAATCAGGTGTCGGTGGAGAAACCGGACTGGTCCACGGTGCCGTTTATCATGGCCGATCAGGGGCCGGTGCGCCGCCGCATTGAGCTGTGGTTCCGCCGCCAGAAGATCAGCAACCCGTCGATTTACGCCACGGTCGGCGGCCATGAGGCGATGGTGTCGATGGTGGCGCTGGGCTGCGGCGTGGCGCTGCTGCCGGAAGTGGTGCTGGACAACAGCCCGGAGCCGGTGCGCAATCGCGTGATGATTTTAGAGCGCAGCGACGAGAAAACGCCGTTTGAGCTTGGCGTGTGCGCACAAAAAAAGCGGCTGCATGAGCCGCTTATTGATGCGTTCTGGAAGATATTGCCGAACCACTAAAGCCGGGTGGCGCTGCGCTTACCCGGCCTACACGCAGCTCAACCCTTAGCCCGCGAGGAAGAAGCGGAACGCCGGGTTGTGGGTTTCGTCATGGCACTCGTAGCCCAGCTCGTTCAACCGCGTTTCGAAATCCGGCTCGTGCTCGCCCAGTTCGAACGCCGCCAGTACGCGGCCATAGTCGGTGCCGTGGCTGCGGTAGTGGAACAGAGAGATGTTCCAGTGCGTGCCCAGCGTGTGCAGGAACTTGAGCAGCGCGCCCGGCGATTCCGGGAACTCGAAGCTGAACAGACGTTCCTTGAGCGGCTTCGATGGACGCCCGCCGACCATATAGCGCACGTGCAGCTTCGCCATCTCGTCGTCAGAGAGATCGACCACGCTGTAGCCGCCGTCATGCAGCAGGCTGAGGATCTCTTTGCGCTCCTCCACGCCGCGGCTCAGACGCACGCCGACAAAAATGCAGGCGTCTTTGGCATCGGCAAAACGGTAGTTAAACTCCGTTACCGAACGACCGCCCAGCAGCTGGCAGAACTTCAGGAAGCTGCCCTTCTCTTCCGGAATGGTCACCGCCAGCAGCGCTTCACGCTGTTCGCCCAGCTCGCAGCGCTCGGAAACGTAGCGCAGTCCGTGGAAGTTCACGTTGGCACCAGACAGCACGTGCGCCAGACGCTCGCCGCGAATGTTGTGCTGCGCGATGTATTTTTTCATGCCCGCCAGCGCCAGCGCGCCGGAAGGTTCCGCCACCGCGCGTACATCCTCGAACAGATCTTTCATCGCCGCGCAGATGGCGTCGCTATCGACGGTGATGATGTCGTCGAGATATTCCTGGCACAGGCGGAAGGTTTCATCCCCAATGCGCTTCACCGCCACGCCCTCGGCAAACAGCCCGACGCGCGGCAGGTCTACCGGATGACCCGCATCCAGCGCCGCCTTAAGGCAGGCAGAGTCTTCCGCTTCAACGGCGATGACTTTGATCTGCGGCATCAGCTGTTTGATCAGCACCGCGACGCCCGCAGCCAGGCCACCGCCGCCGACCGGCACAAACACGCGGTCGAGATGGGCATCCTGCTGCAGCAGCTCAAGCGCCAGCGTGCCCTGCCCGGCAATCACCATCGGGTGGTCGAACGGCGGCACCCAGGTGAAACCCTGCTGCTGCGCCAGCTCAATCGCTTTGGCTTTTGCTTCGTCGAAGTTAGCCCCGTGGAGCAGCACTTCACCGCCGAAACCGCGGACCGCATCGACTTTGATGTCTGCGGTAGCGACCGGCATCACGATCAGCGCTTTCAGCCCCAGACGGGCAGACGAGAACGCAACGCCCTGGGCGTGGTTTCCCGCCGAGGCGGTAATCACGCCGCGCGCTTTCTGCTCGTCGGTCAGCCCGGCCATCATCGCGTAGGCGCCACGCAGCTTGAAGCTGTGCACCGGCTGACGGTCTTCGCGCTTCACCAGAATGACGTTGTCGAGGCGCGAAGAGAGTTTTTCCATTTTCTGCAGGGGCGTGACCTGCACGGCTTCATAGACCGGCGCGCGTAGCACCGCTCTCAGATATTCCGCCCCCTCGGGGGCGGCGGATAAGGGTTGTGACTCGGCCATCATTAGCCCCCAAGTTTAGATTTATCACGCACCGCGCCTTTATCTGCACTGGTGGCAAGGCTCGCGTAGGCGCGCAGGGCGAAGGAGACTTCGCGCTGGCGGTCTTTCGGCGTCCAGGCTTTGTCGCCGCGGGCTTCCTGCGCTTCACGACGGGCCGCAATTTCCCGATCGCTCAGCTTGAGCTGAATGCCGCGATTCGGAATGTCGATTTCGATAAGATCGCCGTCTTCGATGATCGCAATGTTGCCGCCGCTTGCCGCTTCCGGGGAAACGTGGCCGATGGAGAGGCCGGAGGTGCCGCCGGAGAAACGCCCGTCGGTGATCAGCGCACACGCCTTACCGAGTCCCATGGATTTCAGGAAGGTGGTTGGGTAGAGCATCTCCTGCATGCCCGGACCGCCTTTCGGCCCTTCGTAGCGAATGACAACCACGTCGCCTTCCACTACTTTGCCGCCGAGAATTGCCTCTACCGCTTCATCCTGGCTTTCGTACACTTTCGCCGGACCGGTGAATTTCAGGATGCTGTCGTCCACGCCTGCGGTTTTCACGATGCAGCCGTTTTCCGCAAAGTTACCGTACAGCACGGCCAGACCGCCGTCTTTGCTGTAGGCGTGCTCCAGCGAGCGGATACAGCCTTCGGCGCGGTCATCGTCCAGGGTATCCCAGCGGCAATCCTGTGAGAACGCCTGGGTGGTACGGATGCCGGCAGGGCCCGCGCGGAACATCTTTTTCACCGCGTCGTCTTTGGTCAGCATCACGTCGTACTGGTCCAGCGACTCCGGCAGCGTCAGGCCGAGCACGTTTTTCACTTCACGGTTCATCAGGCCCGCACGATCCAGCTCGCCCAGAATGCCCAGCACGCCGCCCGCGCGGTGTACGTCCTCCATATGATATTTCTGGGTACTCGGCGCGACTTTACACAGCTGCGGCACTTTACGGGACAGCTTGTCGATGTCGCTCATGGTGAAGTCGATTTCGGCTTCCTGCGCGGCGGCCAGCAGGTGCAGAACGGTGTTGGTGGAACCGCCCATGGCGATATCCAGCGTCATGGCGTTCTCAAACGCGGCTTTGCTGGCGATGTTGCGCGGCAGCGCGCTGGCATCGTCCTGCTCGTAGTAGCGTTTAGTCAATTCAACGATGCGCTTACCGGCGTTGAGGAACAGCTGCTTACGGTCGGCGTGGGTCGCCAGCAGCGAGCCGTTACCCGGCTGAGAAAGACCCAGCGCTTCGGTCAGGCAGTTCATGGAGTTGGCGGTAAACATACCGGAACAGGAGCCGCAGGTCGGACACGCGGAGCGCTCAACCTGGTCGCTCTGCTCGTCAGAGACTTTCGGGTCCGCGCCCTGGATCATCGCATCGACCAGGTCGAGCTTGATGATTTTGTCGGAGAGCTTGGTTTTCCCCGCTTCCATTGGACCGCCGGAGACGAAGATCACCGGAATATTCAGGCGCAGGGAGGCCATCAGCATCCCCGGGGTGATTTTGTCGCAGTTGGAGATGCAGACCATCGCATCGGCGCAGTGGGCGTTAACCATGTACTCAACCGAGTCGGCGATCAGCTCGCGCGATGGCAGTGAATAGAGCATGCCCCCGTGCCCCATCGCGATACCGTCATCCACCGCAATGGTGTTGAACTCTTTCGCCACGCCGCCGGAGGCTTCGATTTGCTCGGCAACCAGTTTGCCGAGATCGCGCAGGTGCACGTGGCCCGGTACGAACTGGGTGAAGGAGTTCACCACGGCGATAATCGGCTTGCCGAAATCGGCGTCGGTCATTCCGG
>CAJQZM010041559.1:0-12137 GCA_907164665.1 Colias nastes | reverse complement strand
ATAAGGGTTCCGTTTTTGCCATTTTGGCTACGGAACCCTAAAAATGACATGTGTAAAGCTAATTAGATTTTCCTTGCAACATACAATTGTTTTATGAACAGAATTTATAATTATCAATCTGCATTATGAATCTAATATTATTCAGTTCAGAAAACTTCTATATTATTACCTGTTCCTAAACATCCTTATATGTTTATCAGTTTAAGTTTATCTTATTGTTACTAGGAACGTTACACCTTAAATTCCAAAGTATACCAAGCCCAATAATGATGAACAGGTTCGGGTTCGGGTGGCGGCAGCGCATACGGCAGCGGGCGGCGCACCGCCAGCAGGTAGACCAGGTACCTCCCCGACACCCGCACACCGCACCCGCACCACATACCACACCCCACACCCCGCACCTTACACCCCATACCCTGCAATTAAACCTAATATACACCGCATTCTCCCATCACTTCTGTGCTCCACACAACAAGTCAACGTGGAGATCAATAAGCCGAACTGCTAGATATCAATTACATCTATACACAAGAAGAAAACAGAAAATCTAACTTGAAATGTCTTATCACAAGCACCAATTTTCGAACAACCCAGATTTTAATTTACAATAATAATTATTTACCATTTATTTTGAAGTTGTACAGTCAGAAATTATTGTTTGTTCATTTCAAACTGCCATCTTATCATTTTTCAATACGACGCCTACAGGTCCTGTATCCTGTGCCTTTTCCATCTTAAATGACCAAAACAGCTTTAATGTAAGCCTCAAAACACAAAAAGACGTGTAATTCACGCACAGCTTTATAATTGCTCAATAATTTCTAACTACCCTCATTTGTAACAATTTGTCTATTTTATGTTTATCCATACAGCTTATATCCCTAAATGTACCTATTTGTTTATGTGGTAAAGAATGGTTTTAACACTACATTAATGTGACTAGTGTTTCTTTTCCGTCAGCGGAGGCCCGGCCGGGAGCGAGCTCTCGGGGTGCTTCGCCCCAATACCCCCTGATATATCTTCATTGATAGATAAGTAAGTAAGATACGAGTTTTAAAAAGTGTTCATTGTGTAAATTATGTTGGAAAAAGAGAGCTGTCTTTTTCCCTCTTCTTTTCATAAACTTCAACAAATAATATAAAATTGAACTAGTTAATATCTTTTAATTTCAGATACCAACAGCGAAAGGAACAAGAAAGGCGGGAATGTACGATACACGTGTAACATTCCACAGTCCAATATATAGTTTTTATACATGTTTAGGGAGCTCGTCAATCTTAGTTCTAATGTATAGGATGATAGGGACTAAAATGGCATGTTATTGCGATTTAGGGGTGGTGTATGTAAAAATAGGCCTCATCTCTGCCACAAAAAATATGTTAAGAAATATTGAATACCAATAATGGTCATAGCTTGAACTCTTGATAGTCAATCTAAGTTTTCCGTCTGTTCTTGCTTGCCAATTTGATGGTTATTTTATAAGCATCTTCAAATAAAGCCTAGACTCTAAGAGCATTGGATTCTGTTTATATTACTGAGATTTGAACGCTTTGGAAAGTAATGGGAACAAGGAATCTAAGAAGGGAAGAAACTACTATTTTTAATCTGATAACTTTATCGTATATAAATTATTATAGGAGAGATGATATTTTGTTTTCTCTGTTTTCATTCAACGCTAATAGAAGTTCATAAGGATCAGAAAAGTGTAATGGAACTCATAGTTATTATAGAAAATGATATTCAGCATGATCCTCTTTTTGATGTACATACGTAGCTACGGGCTACCTACATATTACATTATATTTCAGTAGATATTTATACTACCAAAAATCACAAATAATTTCGACCTTTATTATGTGTATAGTGTGCTCTCTTTCGTGTACTTATTTTGTATACCTATTAGTTTTTAACATTTAAATTCCAAGTTCGAGAAACGATAGAACAAATACCCTTCCAAAACATATTTCTACACGTTTTATTTGCTTAAGAGCGCGACTGATTTTAGCATGGGTAAATACTTATTACCTATTATGAACAAAATAAAATTGTGTTCAAGTTTACCAAGAACTTTTATACTTCCCTCCTGCAGCGTATTTTCCTCCTCAACTTTTATAGAATAATAGAATGTAGGTACTTTTTCTAAGAAATTAAATGGAAAGAGATGAACGGAACTAATTACTTTAAAGTTTAACGTTTAAATAGAGCATGACTTTCATAGTTCAAAACTGAAATAATATCTATAACTGAAAACTTATATTTTGCTGATTATATAAGGAAAAAATATAACCCTTCCGGTGACTTTTAATATTTATATTCCAGTAAATTATTTTTTTTTTTAAAATCAACCTTAAAGCATAGTAATTCGTAAGCCCATTGAAATTTGTGTTATATTGTTTAGGATAGTATAAATGGCAAGAAAATTATAACAATTTCCATTTTCAAACTGGTATAGGTACCTATAAATTACACGAACATTACATAATGTGCCAAAAGTTACCATGGATCTCATCTATAATAACTTTCAAAAATGCTTTGCAAATTGTAGAGACGGTAACATTCAGAAACTAACCTTACATTTGTGTGAGCATCTATATCTCGCTTTCGCAAGGATGTTAGCATATAATATTACTAGCTTTCCGCCTGCGGCTTCGCCCGCGTTTTCAAAGAAAAACCCGCATAGTTCCCGTTCCCGTGGGATTTCCGGGATAAAACCTATCCTATCTCTCAAGTTGGATCGAACTGCACATGGTGTGCGAATTTTATTATAATCGGTTAAGTGGTTTAGGAGTCCATTGAGGACAAACATTGTGACACGAGATTTATATATATTAAGATGACGAATAGGAAGAGAAAAATAAGAAATAAATTTTTGACAAAGCATCCCGCATCTGTATGTATCCACGCTACTAAATAAAGGTACTAAAATTCAAGATGTAGTTAACTAATACAGGAAACCTAAGTGTTTAATTTAAAAGGTGCGTTATTTTAAATTATAATTATAATATGAGATAGGCGAATAAACTTGCTTAAATCGTGATTAAAATTGAGACACCCCATTGGCATAGTAGGTAGGATAAGTTGTTAACATTATTGTGATTTATTTTAATGCTGTTAAATGTGACGGTAGATTTATAACTTGTAAATAGTAGGAAATGATAGGTGTTTGCTGTGTGACTACAATTCTATGTCATTTGATGACCTTAAAGCAAGGATCAATGGGAAACCCATAATTTTAATTAAATTATTAAATTTATAAATAAACGACATAGAAAACATCTAACTAATCTAAAAATATTCGTATTAAAATTTATGATAACTGCCTAGTTGCTTTTGAATGTTTGCAATAAATAGCAAAAATTTCAGAAGGCATTGATTTCTATTTCAGACATGAAACGAAATTTATTTGCTCAACGCAATAATTATTTAAATATAAAGCATTTAAAATGTTTCTTACTTAAAATTTTATTCACCATACAAAATACAAAAATTTATGAAAATGAAATATGTTTATTTCGTTAAAATGCAGCATTTGAGTATGAAACGCGAGCCTAGAGTAAACTTGACCTAGATGAACCGTGACCCTTGTGCCCCTCATCCGGACGAAAATAGTCTCTTGAAGTTAGGGTTCCTTGTTATGAGGTTCGTGAAACTAGTCACAAAGGAATTCACCGTGTATTCTTACTATGTTGTATTATAATGACCATGACGTAAAATATTAAAATAAACTGAAACCTAATTTAAAATGAAGTCGTTAAAATATTAAACAGCGAGGTCCGTTGAACAGTCCGTTTGAAATCGTTGCAAAATATTAATTAAAACCCCAAAAATTATTACACGATAGGGAAAAAGTTAATAATGTACCTATATAGGTACCTACTGTAGGAACATAGGTGTAGGTACGCAAAAATGTCGCATGTCTGCGCTTTACTCTTTGAATATTTCAACGGAAAGCCATTCCATTTTAATTGCATGTTTTATTTCACTGGAAGACATAAAGATATTATGCTTCAAATATTTAAAACAAAATGCAAACCTCGTTAAAAAGGAAACCTAGCTTTAAGAGCAATTAGATGTTATTTTATGTTTAGGATCTCATGACACCAAATTATATTTTTTTAATTATTAACAGAGAAGGCTAATAAGAATTATACAAATGTGTTCAAAAATGTTTTAATTAAAAACTTTTCCTGTATCGACTGCTACCCATTGATTATTATTTCATTGTATATGTGATATTAATTATTATCACACACACAAAAGTTTATATTATAAGTTGTATTATTTCATTATTTTTACAGACTCAACATTGTTTCCATTGTAAAATTGATTGTATTTTATGACACAATTAATAAATTGTGAGGCTTTGACCGTCTTTCGTTTATACCACCGAGCCGATCGCGATGTGAACTGTAGAGCTACCTAAGCTAAAGACACGACTTCTTATAATTTTTTTATCCCTTTGTTATAGTTAATACAAAAATATATCCATCTATAATAATTATCTTTGCTCTAAGATAATTATTATTCTATACAATGCATTGTCTTGCCTATAAGAAAGTTTGTTCGAAATTGATGTTAAAACGCCTAACGTTAAATTACTATGTGCGCCAATTATTATTGATGTAAAACTTAATATTAATATAAGTACGGCTGTTCCAAACTGCAAAAGATACATATCATTATAATAGACTGCTATTATTAAGAGATTCGTAATTCTTTTTACCATATTGTTGGTTAGTTTAGCGTATATACTATTGTATAAACTCTTTCTATATACATGTTGTGTAATTAAATTATAAATAGAAGAGGATGGGAATAAATGTGTGTTGTGGTGGTTTGTTGTTTTTTTTATTTAACTGCCTCCTTTCCTTCCGTTATGATTTGAAATTTTCTAAAAGAGCATAGGTAATCATTACCTATTTAACAAATTTTCACAAAAAATGTCGGTTACGACACATAGCCCGTTGCCTTCCCTTTGCTCATCGAATAGGTAGCTCTGAAAAAGCGCAGCTCAAGGAATTTCATGTCCTTCAAGAAATAAATGTTTATTATTGGTTATTATTATCACCGTAGGTACCTACTGTATCTTATTTAAAATGTTTTTTTTTTCCAAAAAGATAAATGATTCAATGGTTTTGGAATAGATTTAGAATACGCAATCTTTTAAATTGTACCTACCTACCTACTAACTACCCATTTCTAAACTTGAGCTTTTACTCTTACATGCAACAGATCTATAAATTATGTGTCTATAATGCGATCCAACTAAGTTTAAATTACCGTGTGTGTACCGTAATGTAGGTACTTAGTATGACATAAAATAGCGCTTCCTATCTACCTATTCTTCCATGGTAGATATCTTTTTATCAAAACCACTGGCTGTCCCAGCAGATGTTGTTTGCCCCTATAATTGCCCTTTTTCGTGTTTTCTCTCCATAAAAAACTTGCTAATTGTGCTTTTACAAAATTGTTAAGAAATTGCTGAATTCATCGAGCCGTTCTCTAGTTTTACGCTTGGCATTTGGCAATTCATTTTTAATAGCATAAAGATAGATAAATAATCGAAATCGCAAGATATTGCAACACGATCCAACTAAAAGTTCTGATAAACTTAAACGCTCTAGGGCATGCTGACTTTCGGTGCTTGGTTAAATAATTACATTATTCCACATAAAACTAGCTGCAATTTTTTTAGCGTTGGCCACAGAGCAAGTAATACTGTGAAGTAATATTATGCACTGTGCGGTGGGCCCTTCTGGGCCGAACCTGCGCAGAAGTCAAAAATCTATAGTACAGTACTCCAAAATTAATAATGCGCATGCAAATCTTCGCTAATTGTCGTATTTCCGAAAACACTCGAATCATTGAATCGTAAAAGCCCTAAAAATGCACTTGCATTTTACACCTTGTTCAAAAGAAATAGAAGTCAATTCACGGTCATACACAATCAAAAACAAATCGGGCGGTAGGTGACGGTAGCCTGTCAGTCAAAAAACTCAAAAATCCGTCAGTCGTCTTTAAATATTGGTGGTGATTGCACGTGTTCTCTCTGTGTGGAATTATATAGAGCTGCTCCTAACCCTTTCCACCCGGCCTAAAAAAGTTTCGAATTTCGTAAAAAAAACACATGGAGCCAATTTATGATACCTAATGGGCTCTAAGAAAAATAAGGAAAAAAATCGGAAAAGCACAGTTTCCCGGAAAATGACATGCACGATCGTGCATTTCAGGAATAAGTTGCTATATGCATGATCTTGCATGTTCGAAAACTTGAAGGAATTATAAAACAGTTTTATCATAGAATCAACATTTATTAGCAAAAATCAACATCAATTATCAAGAACCAACATTTATTTAGTAATATAAGTCTTAATTTTTTTAATCAGCCTCATCAGTTACTACAGTTTTCATCAACTTATGTCTAATTAGGAACATTTTAGGAAAATCACTATCAAAATACTTAGGTCTACTTAGTATGATAATCTTTGAAGCAGTTTTGGTTGCGTGCGATGCAAAGATATGTGTTGCATTTGATGCAACGTATCTTTGTACGGCTTTTGCAAGTCTCATTTTGACAGAATCTTGGCGATTTCAAGTCATCTGACATTGGTAGATGGTCGTAACCATCATAGCGCAATGTGGTTGCTGGTTTCATAGCCTTGCGGTGCTTTTTTGGTGCGACAACCTCTAGGATATCATCATCACCAGATTCGCGACGTCTCTTGTCAGGTGTCTTTGTCAGAACATCTCCTATTTCCAGACGGAAATCCAGCAGGTCCATGGTATTTTTTCGAGGCAGATTGTTAGCTTGACAGTCAATTTTGTACGCCCGCCAAGAATTCACCAAGGCGAGATCGCAGAAGTGTATCAGAACTTTGAGAGTCCATTTATTTGTCTTTATGAACGTGCGATAATACTCTATTTGTTGGTCAAGCACATCCACTCCGCCCATGTGCTTGTTGTAGTTCTGAATCACTTTTGGGGCGGGTATATTCACGTACTTCCTGGTTTTCTTGTCCCATCTCTTTACGTCATCATTGGTGGAGTTGCCTGTGCAGTTGGATGCCATGAGCACCGATTTGCTGTCTTTCCATTTCACAATAACAACAGACTTCCTCACCATGTGCTGGCTTTCGCCTCGGGCCATATCACTATCCTTTTTGAATTTTAGGTTTGCTCTTTCGGGTACCCTGTTTACCATTATGGTTCCAGTGCTGTGAATGTTACGTTTGTCCAATTCTTCGACCAGAGGAATCGTAGTGAAGTATCTGTCGTGATATAGGCAGCTGCCTGGGGGAATACTCCTGATAAGGTGCAGCACAACCGAAGGCCCCAAGCCAAGTGATGTTTCTTCGAACATAGTTTTAGCACCTTTGTAGATATCAAAATCCAACATGAGACCTCCGCTTGTAGTTAAAACAAAGTTTTTGAGTCCTACGGGACGGGGCTTATTTTTTACTACTTGGCGCAGGGGACATCTTCCTGTGAATGGTATCATCTGCTCGTCGAGTGAAAAATAACCAGGGACTCTTTCTTGCTTCTGACAACCTTGTCGCACTTGGTCTATCATCGGCTGCACCTTCCAAAGACTGTTCTGAGTTTCATCGGGTGGCTGAGTATCGGAATCAACGACATGAAGAGCATTACGTAATTGTATGAAACGATCTCTACTCATTGTGTCGGCTATCTTTCCCAACGAGAAACCTGATCGCCAGTACATTGGAAGTCGTGGATATGGAATACAGCCCATGATTACATGAACCCCGATCAATTTCATTATCTCAGTCTTGTTCGTTTTCAGCTCTCTTCCAGTCTTTCGAAGGAAGTAGTTATTGGTGCATACACTGACATGCTCAAAGAACTGATCATCAAAGTATTCCATGTAGTAATCCATGGGATCTCGAACTGGCCTAATAGGAGCGTCCTCATAATCATGTGGCTTGTCTTGGAAAGACACCGCTTTCCAAGTGTCAGGGCGAGAAGACTGAGGCTCGGATCTAGGAGAAGCAGCTGGACTACTTTCTTGAGCTGAAACATCTGCTACAGCCACATTTCTAGATTGCCTTAGTTGTATAGATACCAATCTGGAAGATGACTTGCGCCTGGATGAGCTTGAGGAACTAGGTCCAGGTTGTGCAGCTACAGCATTGGTGGATCTTGTCGATTGGGGTCCGGAAGACCTGGATCTAGCGACAGAAGGTGGGCCCGATGGAGAAGAAGGTCCTGGTCGAGATTCTTCACGAAGACTAGCAGACGTGGGTCTTTTTTTATTTGTGGAAGTCCTAGTTACCTTTGCAGATGGCCTGACGCTAAAGACGGGCCTTGAATTGCTCCCTGGGTTCCATTTCAATAGTTGAGTCAGGGATCCCCTCTTTGTCAGCCTCATCATCATCTTCGTCACAGCCATCATACATCCTTTCGAAGAAAGAGGGATCGAATTGGGGATCGTCGCAATCCAAATCAGTAAATTCTTCTATTTCTGAGTCATTTCCATCGCCTAAAGTCTCCAAAACATTCGAAATCTGGTCTTCGTTCAAGGAGATGCCTAAAAACAAAAATTAAAGTAGAAAAAAAAACATAAAACAACTTAAATTGGAGGAAACAAACCAAATAACAGAACCACACACTTTTAATCTATACCTCCGGCCAACAACCGAAGGCACACGAACGTGCATGTTTAAATTTCGGCCCTAGCCATTGCTTACTACTGCATGCTTTTATCGTACAGCCATTTTATTTTATTAGATAGGATCTTTGTCTATGGAAAAAGCCAAAAATAATGCCTATTTACCATACAAAAACAAATAGTAAAAAATACTTACGCGAGGCGCGCTTCCCACCGAAAAACGCAGCCATCTTTGAACGAACGCTGTGGTCGACTGGCCGGTCACGAGGTCATGGTTATCTTTTTTACGTTAAAGTACATAACATGCACGTTCGATCGACGTCGGTTGCGTCGCGGAAAACCTGTTGGTGCGTGCTCAGGATTTTTTCAAAGTCAGATGCACGATTGATTCAGCTCGGGTGGAAAGGGATACCCTTCTTGGTTTTGTTTTTAAAGGTGAATTGAATTAATCGATGAAATGATTTACACAGGTGATGGCAGTAGGGAAAGTGAAAATGAAGAAGAGCATAATAAAAGTTCCGATGTATCTAAAATGTCAGTAATAAAGATAATCCCTGATTTTGATTGTTTTTATTTTTTTGTAATTGTCATAATATTGAAGAATGATCAGTACTGTAAATACTTTTGAACTGAGATTTTAATTATTAGATTTATATGGTTTAAATGTAAACCTGTGTTTGAAAACCATATTTTAAACAATATAAATTGTGTTATTTCTTTTCTTCCATCATTATACCAGCTTCAGTAAGACACTTTAAATATTAATCTCTTTTAGCACAAAACACATAATTTGACTAAATTATGCATGAAGAAAATGCATTTAACCACTCTATATAGATAATATCATCTTCGGACGCTCCGGGAATATGACAGTTGCCGAACAGTGACGAAGATTTCTATGCGCATTATTACTTTTGGAGTACTGTAATAATTATTATAAAGCTGAAGAGTTTGTTTGTTTGTTTGAACGCGCTGATCTCAGGAACTACTGGTCCGATTTGAAAAATTCTTTCGGTGTTAGAAAGCCCATTCATCAAGGAAGGCTATATTATCATCACGCTAAGACCAACAGGAGCGGACCACGCGGGTGAAACCGCGGAGCGCAGCTAGTAAGGAATATGTGGGAATATGAGTTTTATCTATACTAATAATATAATATAATATTATAAAGAGGAAAGGTTTGTAATTATGTAATTATGTATGTGTGTATGTATTTATGGTTTTCACGCATAAACTGCTGGACCGATTTCAAAAATTCTTTCACCATTAGAAAGCTGCATCTTCACTGAGCAACATAGGCTATATTGCATTTTCAAAAAAATTAGAGATCCTTACCAAAAATGCAATAATGTAACCCAAGGTGTAAAAAATTCCTCAATAAAACTTCTGTCATCGCGTGCGCTGCGGAATCTATTGAAGATAGAACAAAAAAATGTTCTACGGTATTATAGAATGGATCAATATCTACAAGAAAGTCCGCGATACCATATGTCCATCTTCAGTACCTAGTTATGTAACAACTTTTTTACGTTTTCAAAGTAAATAGAAGTGCCGACAGTAATCAATCCATGTTATCCATACACATATTATATTAATCCTTATCCCATTAACCCCTCACGCGTCCAACTATAACATACTGATTTAGTTACGAGCAAACAATGTACGTAGGACGCGTGAAGCTTTAAATGATGTTTTATTATAGACTGTTTCAATACCAGCAAAATACTTTTTAAATGAAAAAAATTGGATATTCCATTCAAAAGATATAACGAATTTTTAAGTGTCCATCTAAAGAAAATACTTAGTAGATATACTGTTCAAAACAATGAGCAGGCCGTAGTGCGGGACGGGGTAAAGGTGATTATCATGTGATTAAAAATTAAACCTATAGTCCGACCTATAGTAAACTTTTCACTGTCACGATATCGCTATCTATGCGGGTGAAACCGCAGGGCATTTCTAGTATTTTATATGACGTGACATGGATATTGCTACAGTTCATGCCCTTGTTCGTGCCCGTTCACTATATTATTATCTGTAATATAGTCGAAACTTGTTTTTATCTATTTCTTACGTCATGTAGAATAAATGACAGTCTTATTGGTGACATTTGATATCTGTCAGTCTATGAATTTGATTTAATGGAGACAGACTTACTTCTCTGAGCAAAATTAACAAGAATTAAATTTAAAATAGCCAAAAAATACGGTTGAGTTTATTATTATATCTTAGAATATATATTGCAAATGTGAATGAGACTTTTTGATTATATTATTGTGTTCAAAAGTGTAGTATTAGAAGGATTTCTCCTATTGTTTTGATCTCGTTTGTGTCTCGTATATTGATTTATTGTAAGCTACTGACCTGTATTTGAGTATTAACGTAAAACTCGTAAATAATAAAACGCAATGTGTGCAATCTGAGTGCATTGGACTATCTAACGTGTAGAAACACACCTATTAAAATAATGAGACTTATGAAAGAAGATTGAATTCGAGTTTTTTAAACTTATTTTAATTTTACTATCGTAATGGTGTTTAATTCACAATGATGACGCCTATAGAGGAAAAGAAAGATGAAAAAGTAAGTATTTCCTCCGCTTATTCTTATAAACATGAGTTGTTAAAATAATCATTGGAATTCCTTTTGTTTAAAGGAATTATTCTGTTGTTTAAATAGTCATACTTCATAGACAGTTTAAGTTTGTTTTCAAGATTTTATAATGCTTTCGTTATTAGTTTTCAAATAGTTCAGTGATTAAATTACTATTATACATTCAAAAAATTAAGCATTAATTCAATGTAAGTAGTTTAAATTGTGATACAATTCAGATCTTTTGCACAAAACTGCTGAAGTTTATCCTATCACATTGTTTAAAGTATTGTCTTGAAACAAAATAATTACTTACATTTAATACCATTTTAAAACAGGGGTAACTATCAACTCATTAACTTTTACATAAGAATCTAGATATAGTTAATGAGGATCCATTAAAATTCTTGTGTTTAAAACATAAGTAGTTATTATCCGGCAAAGTTTACTACAGTAAAAGCATGTTTTAGTTCATTCAGCATTAAAATTAAATATTTAAGGGGTAATTAAATATTTAAGTCTAGTGCAACTGAAGTCCTAGGAAGCCATTCTGTAAAAAAAAAGACGTGTGGCACTCGGGGACTGCCGCGGTAAAGCTATTGCATAGCATGCCTTCAAGCCACACCTCCGCGCCCGTCGGAGTGGGGAGCGTGAGGTTTTTCGTTACTAAATTTCTGGATTCGGTCCCCGCGCTCAAGGCCCGCGATAGAAGCTATGCAATAGCTTAAAATTCTTATGACAAAAATAATCGTTGTTCAGCAATATAAACCATAGTTGTCTAGATTATAATTACTATTAACTTTTTGGTTTATTCAGGGACTATACAATTTAGTTCTAACAAGTATTAATATCCTGTACTAGATAAATTGTTAAAATATTTAAATAGTTATTGCTATTTTTGATGAAAATGGAGTGACAA
>CAJQZM010041556.1:28956-80786 GCA_907164665.1 Colias nastes | reverse complement strand
TAATGGTGCCACGTTATTCTGATCCCTCATCATTTGAAATTTAAATAAGAGTGAATAAAATATTTTAAGTCATACAAATGTGAAATGGTATCAGATCTTCTTACACAGCACCTCGGGACATATTCGTTTGTAATGTATGCAGCTTGCGGGTGAGATCTAGGTTAGAAGGTGCTATTAAATTTTATTGCTCGCATTTCGACCTTCGATTGTCAAGCATCGACCACTGGTGTATGTTATGCATTAATTTAATACCATGTGTCAAATGAATTAAGCGATTAACCGAGAAACTAGTGCACATAATTCTATTGGAATTAAATGTATTTATATGCCAATTATTCCCTAATAATACATGTTGAAGCCATAAAAATGAAAGCTAATGGAGAGGAAAGGACTCGAAAGAGGCTTTTTAATGACTAAATTGGATTTTTTTATGTAAATGTTCTTAGACACAACTGCCAAGGATGTGATGTAATGATGATGATAATTGCAATTACTTACATTAATTGTAAAACGATTACGTAATTACGATGATTATTGAATATGTGCATAATAATCAAACTTATTTATAAAATAGAATTAATATAAAAACTTTTGTAATTAATTGTACACAGCTACCTACAGATGATATAATACTATGCAAACAGCCTATTCAGAAGTATACTGAATCTATAAATACTTATAAAATAAATATATTATTTTATAGAATTAATATAAATAACATAAATAAGCATAGCCGAGCTTGAACTTAGCTTTGGATTTTGTTTAACATAATATATAGATATAAAGCGTTTGTAGCATTTATTTAATAGAATATAAAAAGTTATAAATAATAGGTAGTTTAAATGAGCCTTAACTCGTCTATCTTTATCTGTTATCTCAAAGTTAATGTAGCGCGATGCCGACGGATGATATATTTGGTCATTCTGAATACTAATGGGCGGAACTTGCCTCTGATTTTTTGCAACATTTCCACTCTTAACACGTATTTATCTAAACGCCTGGATTGATCTTTTTCATTTAAACTTAAAGTTATAAAAGTGCATGAGATGTAACATTTAGTTTTATTGACTTTAAATGTCTTCAAATGCAATATTATAATACATACATGAAGATTATTATTATTTAAATACGACGTAGTGACGTAATTTTCACAAACTATAATAAGTCTACATTCGGTTTACTATTTATGTTTTTAGGCTACAAATATCTTTTTTTTCAAAAGTAACAACAAAAAAGATCAATATTTTTAAACCATACCTGTTCTCTTGGGCTATTAGGACTCTGTCCCGTGTTCCTGTCATAAGCGGCTCTATGAAAAGGCATGTATTTGGCACCTTTACACTCTGGGTCATACATATGATCACATTTGTCCACGGGAATCCGATGTTGTTCTATCGGACACCCGGATTCTGATGCCATTACTATTTCGCCTGTAACTATCTGACCTGCAATTAACTTAGGTATTATAATCATTTTAAAACATTATATTAGACGTCAATTTTAATATAGTACTTCATTTTGTAACATTGTGGTGTGCTGTAGACTATAATAAAAAATTGATATGATAATGCTGAGTCAGGTTATCATGGTGCGTTGACCTTTAATAATAGAAACAGCCTATAAACTTTGTTAATATAATAATTATACTCAGTCCGAGTCGTGCATGCGTTATGCATTTGGTCACACTTTCACACAACATTAACCGTATAGTGCTCAATACTTACAATACAAAATAATAAAATAAATTGTTTAATCTTACCGAAAAAAGCTAATAGAGCTGTTCTATTGGCTAGTGAGGGTAATCCATCTTGCCCTCTCATAAATAACTTGGACAAGGCCCGAGCCCCGGGCCTGTCTGTGCCAGCCATCATGTAAACGCCATCCGCATAAGATGCCGGCGTCTTACGTGTGAGTCGACTGCCTGTACAAAGTATAAATATTAATATACTACTAAATATAATTATTCGAATTTTAGCCACAAGGTATAATGCAGTTTCAATTACAGAATCATGACACATTAATATCTCGGTCAGATAGAATAAAAAAATTAAAATGATAATATTTCGTGTGCAAGTATAATAATTTTATTTTATCTGTAATGTTTTGTATACTAAGTTGATGTTTTGTATACGAATAACAGTATATTATGTAAATGAGGCTAGAACGATAAATCTTGCGAAATTATGATGTCTATTAAATGACGTAGCAGGTTTGTTCAAAATTTATTTACAAGCACATGTTAATATTATCAGAAAATGTTTTATTTGTCCTTCTTATTCTTATTTTATAATAGGCTTTCGTTTGTATTATCATTACTTTAAGACCTTAATTTAGGTACGAGGAAGTTAGAGTTAGAAGTATGCAAACAAGCATTTAGAAATGTTATTTCGTCTCGTGGCGTCTATTCAGATTAATACAACAAAGCTCTTTACCCATACAATAACATAATGTAAGTAACTATTTAATGACGTAATTGAATTTGAAAATTAGCGTATTAAAACTTTTTCACACGCGAAAATTACTATCGCTTTCACTATCGTATTCATACGTGACACCTAATCGAAAATTGTCTATTGAATTATTGTATATTCAATTGAATGCACAAATTATAGAGAGCAGCGATCATTAAGTAAAATAAATGTTGGATGAATCGTGATTGATAGCACAAAGGTGGTCTAGCAAATACTTCAACCGTGAGCATGATTCTGCGCTTGCGCAAGAAGCGATACATTGCATCGACGTGAACAACGAATTAAGAACGATGAGAAAATTTACTGGTTTATGACATCTATGTTGTCTGTTATATGGTTGTGACTTGTGTTGATGAAACTTCTATTAAATTATAGTTTTGTACATACGGTTGAAGAACTAAAACGCACCTTGTAATTTATTTATTACGTTATCGTAGGCAAGCTATGTTATACGAACTTGAATAAATTATATACTCTAATTATCGAGGACTCTAATAAGCGAGGAAGTTTTAGAATAACAGTGATAAAGATTAAAAATTTAGATAACGAATAACTGTTGTAGCTCATGTTGATTGATATTTTTGATTTATCTAACATCTGCAATCAATGATGGATTGTCTATTATTGAAGACGTTTCTTTACTTTCCAATGCAGTGATTTCGTGTTTATATTGTACCGGATCGCAAACAAAAATAAGTAGGTCACAATTTATAACAAATATGAAATAAATCACGTATGTTGTAGGTGTAAATGTTTAAACTATGCGATTAATATCTAAAAATAAATTATTAAATTGCTAACATTGCTTGATTGTTATTGTTTGAATTTATAAAATAAAAAACATTTAATGAATTACTTTATTAAATAAATTTTTTCATATTTCTTAAAAATAACATATTTTTATAAGTTTATTTCGAACATATTTTAACGTTTATAGTCTACATGTACGCGTTGATGTCTATCGTTCTGCCAAGTCATATACATATAATATTATGTATTTATGAATTAGATTTCTCCGAGTGATATATTATGTACATTATTATATGCCTGTAACGTATTTAAAAGTATGATTAATTTTTTAATTATTCCAGTTTTACATGTTTGAATTAATTTTAATTAAATAATAATGACTTGTTAGATTAGTATTCAGGTTAAATTTATTTTTATTTACGAGTATTAACAACCGCAATGGGGTGTGGACTTAAAAGTTTTCGAATCAATGCCACATAAGATCTGATAATGTTACATATTGCGGCCGGAACTTGACCTGTCTCTACCAATAGCACGGTCTGTCTGTCAGTGTGTCATGCCTTTTTAGTTGGTAATTTATAACAGTTAGAAAAATGCCATTGGAATTAAATGTGCCGACATTTAGATTTAATGCCGTTTATTTATTTATTTATAACTGGAATAATAATTCTTAAATGTAACCTCTATACAGTAGTTTCCGGTAGCTAATTATAATGAAATTGAGTGAAATAAAATAAAAATACTTGAGCTATAGAAACGTGTGTGTAATGTTACTAATTAAGTATGGTGATTGGTAATATTATACATGGAGAATAAACATGATCAAGCCTCATATGACATGCAAATTGGACAGTTAATTTGATAGCGTTTAGCTACTTTATGGTTGCTTAGTAATTAATGACACTTTTAATAGTTTTCTGTAATGTTTACATAATGAATTGCTTTACAACTTACGATATCTTAATTAATATGACATCGATACAGTAAATCATAATTCATGATTTGAATTGATATTATTTTGGTCACGAATCTGTATTCTGCTTTATTATAAACATAATATTATGAATGTTTGCAAGGCTGAGAATTTTCGTTTATCAAACATGCAAAAATGAATAAAAAATAAATTTATTATTAAGATGCAGCTATTTTGTAGCTATATAAAAGCATTTTTAAACTTACCAACTGATCCCCAATCCGGGTAAGCTCTATTGTTGAACCAGCCATCGTAGCGCTGTTTCTCGTAGTAAACCTCTGCAAAAAATAATGAATTTTAATTAAAAATCACATCTGTACCAAAAATATTACTTATATATTTTAAACAATAAGAATATACCAGAAACAGAGCATTTCAATTTTAAATTATTTTGTATTGTTAGTTTCTAACAATTGATCAATTCTGTTTGACCATTTGGCGTTGTGACCGAGTTTAATATCATGTATCTAAATATCTTTAATAATAAGTATATTAAAAAAATCGTCTGAAACCATTTTTAAAAGCTTCTTGTATGTGACACAAGCTTTCTCAAACCTTAATCAAATGAAGTCTCAATTCAAAAACCGACCTTCATTACTATAATATATTCATACATGATCTGAGATACAATATAATTGAGAGGTAAAGGGCCGTTGGTCCACATTGTCATGCAAACATCTCCATAAACGATCACTGTTCCATATTTGTCATAGATTGTATGATTTCATCGCACCACGAATGTTTTGTACATTTTGTTTGTAGTTACGTGCGCTGACAATCCTATAGAGACCTTGTGAAGCTTAACCGTGATGCCTTAATGAGTTCTTCTTCTACACGCTATTATATTTCTATCTTATCTTTAGATAATAATAAACTTTTAAAAAAGGTAATATTTATTATAATGCATAATATTTAGTACAAACTCTGTGTAATAAATTTGTTATTAAAATGCTGCTAATGAACTTTCTGCTAATGAACATTATACGTAATACTGTGATAATAAAAATATATTTCATTTGACTAGGACATTTTATCTAATTACCACACAGCTTTCAAAGTAAATTTTAAATACTTATGTTTGTTGAATGCGAGTTAGGCGTGCGGTTGGCAGAAAAGACAGTGTAGATGTCGTGGCCATATCGTAAATTTGCTCATTTCATGATATGATTGGCCATTTCACGAAATGCGACCATTTCGTGAATTTAGTTTGGCCACATCATGATGTGGCTTGAGCAGATCAATGATAAGAAATCGTTTCACGATATGGCCAACTAAGATGGCGGCCGCTGGCGAAAATTTAATTATTCGCAGTTAAAAACTTCATAATTCGTTTAATAACAATATGAAGAAAGTCATAGCAAAGAATTTACGACGGTTCGAGTACTATGGAAAATGTGGATATCTTATATGTATTGAAGAAAAAATGCGTCCTAAATAAAATAATTTAAGACGCATTTTTTCTTTTAGGATATATATTTATATATCCTACTATAGTATTATAATTGTTTGTTTTTTAAAAAGCGATCCGCTTCTGGCACTCGCCGGCCGCTGCCGCGGCACGCTCGCTTTGCTCGCTCGGCTCGTGCGTTGTTTATCAAAGTCTAACCTAACCTAACCTAACTGTTTTTATTGCAAAAACGATTCGCTTCTGGCATTCGCCGGCCGCTGCCGCGGCACTAACTTAAATGACATTAAACAAGTTCTTAGAATATTCTGATTTTTTTTAATATTTTATGGACTCTTTATATTTTATACGATCTGGCCAAATCGTGAAACGTTGACGATTTAACGATCTGATCAAACTATGTTGGCCATTTCATGAAATGCGACCATTTCGTGAAATGATCGATCATATCATGAAATGAGCAAATCTACGATATGGCCACGACATATACATATATGAAACGTGGCCAAGCTGTATTTTCAGAAATCTTTTTATGTGTACATAAAATATAACACGATTACCGTGAGCATTGATGTAAAAAATATAACTATGAACAAGTTGAATAAAAAGGTAAACTATGTGTAAAAAAAAGCTTTAATTTGTATAGGAATAACGTAATACATATGAAGTAGAATTATGTGTAAATCTGAATATTTATAAAAGTTTTGTTCTTATTTTTACGTTATTATAAAGCTGGCAAAATGTGTTTAGTCGTCTCAAAGGTAGAATTTACATAATAAATTGAGTAAAAAATAGCGTTGGTTCTGAATTAATATAGCTGTCTGGGTGTTAGTTATGTTTCGTAGAATGGATGATCTCGATACTCGTGAAGTCACGATTCGCTACGGTTATTGTTAACTAATAAAATATGGTTTGTGTAGCATTAGAAGCGGATGCAATGCTTTGCACCTGCAGTCTCAAACAAGTGTCCATGTTTGTTTCATGAGCAATTAAAAATACATGCGAATTGTTGTATGGCTCGATAAAATTGTATTAAATGGAGACAAGCTTTAAGTTTTTCATTCTGTGCAAAAAATTCTTCTTACATATTTATTGCCTTCAATAAAACATGTGCATGTGCTGCTTTGAAATTTAAATTAGAAAATATTTAGCTCACCAGGGTTGGATATAAGGTTGGATATAAGTGTTTATAATTTTATACCATTCATTTTATAGATAAAAAATATTTATATTGCAGAGCTATTTATGCTACATCAATGGGCAATTTACTCATCAGGTTCTATTCTTCATAATACTACATCAAAACAGGAAAATACATTGTCATCTTTTTTCGGAAGATCTAAAGAAATCTATGCACATTGTTATTTATTAATAGGTGCTATTTTTGAAATAAATATAATATGCCAATCTTGTCATTTAAATCAGTCAAATTCTGAGAATCATTGTGATATTTTATGAAGAACTAACGATTATTGTTGATATATAAAGTAAGTTTCATATTCAAGTTCTAATAAACGGTCCATTCAATTCATTGAAAATAGAAGATAGAGATGTTAGATAGAGATTGTAACACAAAGGAAAGTTGGTTAATGATATTACTTGTCAATGGTACGAATTGACATGTGGTGGGTGTGACAGCCAGACATGACTACGGAGCGATCTAGTTACGAAATATTAGCTTCGAATATTATTAACAACCTGTATGTATGGATGATCGAAGCTATTCATGTGAAATAAAAAGTTTGAAACCTTTATTTGAAACTGATTTGCTAAATAAGACTGTTGTTTGTACTGAATTATTTATTAAAAGTAGGATTAAACTACAATCCATACTTAATATTATAAATGCGAAAGTAACTCTGTCTGTCTGTCTGTTACTCAATCACGCCTAAACTACTGAACCAATTTTCATGAAATTTGGTTTGGAGATATTTTGATACCCGAGAAAGGACATAGGCTACTTTTTATCTCGGGAAAATTACGCAATCCCGGAAATCCCACGGGAACGGGAACTATGCGGGTTTTTCTTTGACTGCGCGGGCGAAGCCGCGGGCGGAAACCTAGTTAAATATAAATTCATAAATAAATACTGAACCTTTACCTATATGAGATAAATGAATAAACTTGTACCTTCAATAAACTAAACTTATTGGCAGAACAAAAGTAGGTTACAGTAAAACAAACATGCATTTAAAATGATAACATTATAGTGTGTAATATTATGTTCATGAGAGCATAATTTATAGAGCACCGGTGTAGTAAATAAAATGTTATTTCAAATGGATATGGATTATAAATAGATATAATAAAAAATATCTTAGTCATAGCCAGGTCGTGGATGAATTTAATGCGTTAAATCTAACCTACTTCCATAATTAAGTAAAAAAAAACACATGATATGGTTAAAAAAGCAAGTCCGGTATTTTCAATTATTCAGACTCGCATCATCACTTTTTGCTGATGAGTTTTTGTAGGAAAATTAGATTACATCACGCTCTGTGGACACGATTTGTTAATAGCTTTATCAATTTTTTTCAGCTTAATTAATCAATCAGAGCAAATGAGTTGTCAATAGACAAAAATATTTGGGTGACTGATGTAAATAAGTTTATTTTAACCTATTCATATTACAGTATGTTTATTTTAAATATTTATTCGTGTTTTTGTTAGAATTCGCTAATGTATGGCAATCAATATATATATATGCAATTACAAAAGGAAATGCAATAACACAACTTTAATCTTAAAAATTGCTCAGTCGTACGTGTAGTTGTAATTTATGTACATTGTGAAAATTTATAGGTATACCTACTATTTTTATTAGTAAATCATCATCATATCAGCCATAATGTAAGCTTAACTTTTCAAATTATAAATAGGATAGGCCTTTAAAGATGTTGCCATATGAGTTGCATAATTTGCATGTTTACGAAGATGATATAAATAATAATCACTTAATAATAATAATTTTATGCATTCCTCCAGGAAGCGATTATAATAAGTTATTTCTGTACATTAGCTTGATAACTTCATATTGTATTCATACATTGAGGATACGTAATAGAATAAAAAATGTTTTGTTCCAAGAAATATAATAAAAAATTAAATAATGATCACAATCCAGCGCTTAATGATTGCGGAGGTAACGAAACATTAGCACAGCATCCTTTGCAACCTACACGGGCTATTAAATCTTGTAGTTTTTGTTCATTGGACAATTTGTCATTCGTATATCCGCCTTTAGTTCCGTAATAGGCACTTGTAAGTTGAAGCCTTTGTATTCTGTACAATTATGATGTTCAATAGAGATATGATGGGCAGTGCGCTTATTTTAAATGCGTTGTTTGTAATTTAATATTTATTTTAATAATATGGCAAAATAAGTTAAAATTGTAATGAATCTTATCTAATTAATTTGAGTAAACTTCGGATTTAAAATGTGATTATTTCATTTTTATTTTTAGTATTTATACAACGTAGAGTTTTTGTTATGAATCTAATAAAAATATTCGAAAAAAATAGCATTAATATCTTATAAAATTATTAAATTAACACAAATTATTTACATGTTTTACATTCTTTTACACGTTCCGTGCAATGAGCATTATTTTTAGCATCTTTAAAAAAGGTTCATACGCAACAGTGTTTTTTTGTAGATGAGTCCTACTTTTCATTATATTGTTACTGAGACCTGAGTAAGTTGGCGTAATATATTCATTGATAATAATTGAAAGTAGAAAGGACCCTAGCTGTTATAGTCTAGTAAAGCTTTATGATGAAACTATAAACAAAGATAAGTGTAGTGTGCGACTTTCACTCAGACCATTAAAATCGCATAGAAAGCGAGTTTACAAGGGCGTGTAACTTTAACAGCATCATTCATAAGATGATTTATTATAATTAATAATAAGAAACATTCGAGTTAACGTGTAAATATTTTTTAAGCAGATTGATAGAATTTATTAACATAATCAAATCATTATTAAGATTTAAAATTTTTCTTCAAATTGGTATGTATTGGTATATGTAATTTTTCGAAAGGTTTAGTCATATTATAATGAAGTGTCTAATTTATCTTTACTGTACCAATTATCAAGTCCACAGCATTTCTGAAACCTGAATAATAATATGTTCATTGTTTCCATAGATTCAGACAAGTCTAAAGAGTCCGTTTGGTACTCAATGAATAATCTCAATACATATTAAGTATATTACAAACTTTCTTCACTAACAAGTAGGAACCAAAATAGATGTAAAACGTTAATATTATCATTAATAGTTACTTATTTTCCTCTATAAAAAACTACGTGTGCATAAACTCATTATTACTTGGTTGTCCTTCGACAGCTTTCACTGTAGCTATAGTGCGGGCTACTTATGGTACAGGTGATTCATCATTTTGTCACTTTCATTAGCTTAGTGCTAAACGAGATTTCAAAATTATAACTTTACTCTGACCTGAAAAAGTTTTGAGACTAAATATGATTTCATTATCATGAAGCTTTGTAAGTAAACATAGAGTAATAAGGTCCATAAAAAGTAGTATTTAAACATAATAAACAATTCCGTTACTTTTAAAAATGGAACATTTTATTTACCTTTATAATATATGGAATACATGGAAATGGCAAGACTTCGATCACGTGACACGTCTAATGTTGAATAATATTTTATACAGTCCACCAATTTTCAATTCACCTTCTCACCAGTGAATATTAGCGATATAATAATGAGCAATTTTACTCGTGAAGACGTGTTAAATGATTGATTACATATAGATTTAGCTTGCTAAAATTATGATTGCGATCTAGGCATACATATCATGTTTTTTCGTTCCTTACAGGGTAATTTTGTGGTACATATCAAAATTACCTTAATATCAAAGGCACAATATTTTATAGTACGCTATAACGAGAAAGATATTACCAAATTATACAGGTAAGTAAGTTTCTTCATCAGTTATTTGAACAGATACAAATTATTTTCAATCATGAACTTAAGATACTATCAACGTAATGCACTTCCAAATACAGTGCATGTAATTATAAAATTTGATATTGCCTTGACTTTATCGTTAGCGGAAGTTCTGAAGGGCGGGGGAAATGTACGAGCAAGTTTCGTGATTTCGTGATGCGTTTCGATCGCGTTTTTTTGACTTATACTTTTATGTATATTAGAGTAGGTGTGCTGTTGTAAGTACAGGTTATAATATACTGGTGTGTCATATAGATATACTTAGATGGATGATGTTTCGTGGTGGTTTAATACATGCATACTTAATTGTTTATTTTGCAGGACAAGATAAGGACAAGAACAAAAAAGTATATGAAAAGTAATTACCAATTTCAAACGGTTTTAGTTGTTGACTTTATACGATATTGGCATTTGGATATCAAAAATTATGAAAATATATTGTAAGTTTATTTTTGCATTGGATACGTCTAGGAAGTGAAGAGTCAAGGTAATGCATTGACGTTACTTAAAAGTTAAAGCTGCATGCATTTGGTTGATTAGACGTTTTTTTTATCTATATGATGTTAAGTTTTTAAATATAAACTCATATTATTATATCCAACTTATTTTTTGTTCTGGTGTCTTATGTAGGTACTACACAAATACTGATTTATTATTTGTTTTGTTACGACAAAAAACATCATATTACTTATTAGAAACATTTTATCAAAGTTTTAGTTAATTGTAATTTTTATGTGGCAATAGCATAAGAACCAATCAAAATATAATAAATGAATCTTCATATTTACTTGTTGTACTTACAAACAATATTTACCCTCTAAATCATTTGAATACGAAGATCCTATACGTACTTTCAAGCTTGACAACAAGAAAATACTTACCTATGTCCGCGATAGACGTCATTAACTTCCGCGTATTTATTCAAATAAACATGTCTTTATTGCTAATGCTAGTACATCTTGATAGGTTTGTAAGTACAAACATACAACACTTAAATCTCCAATGCATCGGTTTTAATTAAATAAATAAAATACATTATTTAATCTCTCTTACTTGTTACAGTATTTAGCATTGTCTTTAATAAATAGTTAATCCAAGATAAACAATAAAAAATTCTACATAATGTTTTTAATATATACATTTGGCACGCTCTTAAAATGCTCTATAGATTTCAACTTGAGAGGTGCCTTTTGAAATTCAACTCTTCACGTGTGATACAATATCAAAATTATAATGGATTTTGAAAATTGGACAACATCAAGTTCATACGTAATGAGCTTGGAATGAAAATGAAAAGACGATGCTTAGAATTTTTGAGGCATGCATGGGTTTTGTTGTTCCAACAATAACTTGTTTATTGTGGACATCTTTACAACATATTAATCAAAGGCTTGATTCGTGACCGTTCGTGGCATGTGACAACGGGCCATTGAAACAAGTTCACATCCTTGTTGCCCAGCGAGACAGATGAAGATAAATCCGTGATGCTGTATACATTTTGTCGCTTACATGTGACTCAAATTAAACTACATTTTTGTAGGGGTTAAACCCCTTAAAAATGTAGATTTTTTTTTAATATTTGTCAAGTAGGTTGGGCATTTGGTATACGGCAATTTCTTATCTATTCTATTTCTTTTCACGCAACACCGTATCGTAGACACTTACTTATAAATTAATGGACACTTACGTCTGAGTACTATTATTAATTCTATGTAGATTATACTCGACTTCTATTTTAACCACTAGACCTATATACGTACCAGGATCGCACAAAGATTGCGTTATAACAGCCAATATTAGGAGAAGGAGCGAGAGCCCTTGGCTGCTCCAGGCTCCGGTCATCATGTGTTGTTACACCTGTAACAAATATTAAGACATTATTTTAAAATATAAATATTTTTGAGGTAATTTGCAATTTATGAACTGCAATGCATTCCGCAGGTTATGTTCTCTTTTAAAACCAACCTTTTACTTAATACCTTTTTAAATTATTTTATTACAAAAACAGACACATACATGTACCTACACATTTTATGGATATTTGGACGAAACTTGATATTGGGCTATTGCTTTAACTAATTTATTGAGGTGATTAAATGTATATGTGCTATTGAGATAATTATTTTTAATTAGTATCACGTACGGGGGAGGCCTATGTCCTGCAGTGGACGGAACGGAACGGAACCCTCAAGTAGAGTGCAAATAGGTGTGCTCGGACCAGTATATTGAAAATGTGATATTGACATACTTTTTAGGTATAAATGCCAAAAGTATTATCTTAATTATGTAGTTTTTTACGACAGTTGTGCTATAATAAATACTTTTGTTTTTTTTTTCAAATAAATAAAACGTCCACATTCAGGTCCATTTTCACATATTGCTTATTGAAGATTATGTTCAGGAATATTAATAGATTTTTTAACCCATGGTCTGATATACTATATTAAAAGTATACAACAGCATAGACAGAACAGGTAATCCATAAACAGAGGCAGCTATTTTTCTAAAAACGAGAGTATGATTTTCTAAAATATCGGTAAGCCCTACAAGTAAGGGTCACATTTTAGTGAAGTAAACACTGCTGATAAGGCTACATACGTTGATACATTATGGATGCAATTATTTGGCTATATCCAATTATAAATCTGTATAGTATCAAAGACAAACCGGATCGCTGTTTATGTAATTTAGAAACTATCTACTTAATACATAAGCTTGATGAAGTGAGAGCATGATTTGTTAAATTCTTATTTTCACGTTTTACCTCGTTGTTAATTTTTTCTATAATTTTATAATAAGAAAGACACAAGTTTTTTTACTCAGAATGCACATGAATCTATCCATTGTATAGGAATATTGGCTCTATATAATGTCTTATACACAAAAGAGAAATACGTAGGATCCATGTAGGTGTATGAACTTGTTCGAGCAACGAACTTGAAATAAATAATGTAGCTTGTGACTTCTTAGTATTTGACTAGCATCTTTGCCTACATCTATACTTATAATAAATCTGTAGAGAGGCCAATTCTGTACATGAAATATATTTAAAAAAAAACTATGAAGGGGTGATAAGGGATCGCTACTGATGCCAAAAATGCAATCAGTAAAATTTTTGTCTGTCTGTCTGTCTGTCTGTCTGTCTGTCTGTCTGTATATTCGTTATAGAAACAAAAACTACACGACGGATTTTAACCAAATTTGGCACAATTATTCTTCATACTCCTGGGCAGGTTATAGTAAAAGAATCATGTAAATCGGTGTAGAAACACCAAAGTTATACATGAAATACGCTATAAGTCATCGCGCGTGAATACAGAATCATGCCATAAGGATTATTTTTGTGTATCAGTTGCCGCGTTCGACGCGCTTCGCGGCGGGAGCTATAAAAAGGCGGCGGGTCTGCAAGTACGAGGATGGTTCTTATGTAGAGAAAACGTAAATATGTACCACGGGCGAAGCCGGGGCGGACCGCTAGTAGTAAATAAGTAAAGGATATGTTGAATGCATGCAATCTTATTCTCTCTTGTTCTATGCTTGATAAAGGGTTAATTTTTAGTTAAAATGAAATTATGAAACACGAAATTTGGCTGTAATTATTGATAAGTATTAAAATAAGGTTCTTAAAATAGGTTAATCCGTTTATGGATACAATGATTGAATATAGGTTAATAATTACTACTTCTAATTAAATGCATCTTAATTAAATCACAATAGTTATTAGTCGCTATATTTATATATTTTACTACAGAATTTATTCACATTCTTGACTAGTGGTCAGCCAAGGACGTTCCAAATGTTTTGTATGTGATCTCTAGTGCTCGTACCTAAATCGTATAACGTTGTTGTGTAATCAAGTAAATATCGAGAAGCAACGACATTTGGCAATACAGTTTTATATTATACGATACGAGATCTTGTTTTGTGAAGCACAGTTACAAACGTTGTTTATAGGTGATTGGTTTATTCTAATTTCATTATTTATCGGGTTCATTTGATGATTACAAATATATTTTTTTGTGGATGACATCAGTTTTTAGATACAGGATACTCTATGAGAAAAAAAAAAACACGAAGACACCCTGGGTTTAACACTGCCATTAAAAACCACCTTATTAATTTTATAATTTCATCCCTTATGATGATTTATTTCTTGAGTCTGGCTTCTATCAGGTACCTAAAGTTTGATAAAGTGCAACTTGCAAAAAGCGGATTCTGAGTTGTTTTTCTAAATTAATTTTACAAAATTGTTTGCTCTAGGCTAAATTTATAGAACGCATTTCGAAGACTTCTGTTTAGTTATTTTTTCTAAAACATTAAATAACTTAACATTCAGCATATGATTTAAATACACTTTTAATATATGAACCCTTACAAATATTCTTTAAAGAAACGATGCACCTTATCACCATTTGGAAATTATGTTTAGCAAAGAAGAGGAATATTTTTAAACTAGTAGTCAGTGTTCTAATATGGGTATTCATAGGTATGTATAAAGAAGGCTGAAGTCCATTATCTCTACAAATATGTTCATAATGATGAGATCAATAATCGTAAGTAGTAATTAAAAATTAACGGCACGTTAAATAATTGCTGTTGAGTAAGCAGTGCGTGAATTTGACCTATAAAACCGCGCAAGGTCACTTACAAATCTTGTCTGACCAAAAGTCTATCTTGTCCATTGTGTATTTTCATATTTGATAAAAAATTACATATTGGTATGTCATATTGTAAAAAAAATTAGCTCCGTAGGTAAGGCTACTATAACGAATAATTATCTTTAAAGTAGTATTACATTATCTGTGGTTTTTAATTTTTATTGATTAAATACCTGTATTTAGTAATCAAGTACTTACCTATATTTTAAAATGTTTGGTTGTTCGAAAATGTCCATAACTAATCAATGTGTAATTACGTGTTTTGTTTGAAGCTATTGCCTAACAAAATTCCAAACTAAGTGCTATATGAATAAGCTTTATTGAGCGTTTGTAGGTAGGTAAATACTTCAGTAGGTACATATTAATGTTATAAGTGTTGGTGGGCAAGCCCAAGATTACGAAAAGGCAATTTTTAATTACTTTAATCTTTACCGATGTACAGATTATTCGTATATTGTAATATTATTTTATCTACACCATTTGAGCAGATCAAGGATAATCTTTACGTAACAATCTTTCTTACGCAATTTCTTTGAGAGAAGCGTGTACGAATAAAACGGCCTTTGGTCACTTGATATTCAAATGCTGCTTTTTCTGGTCTCCCTGAACTTAGGATGATAAAAAAATATCTCTTTAGGATTTAGCGATACCCAAATTAGCTAAGTATATATATAGAACTGGGTCAAAATGGAAAAACTTTAGTAAAACAGACCCATTTGACTCTATAATATTCTAATTGTTGTATCTTCACGTACTCGACGATGCTATTTGATTGTTTTCTTTGTTAAATTAATAAAAACAGTTGATACAGAACCCTAAAACATAACAAATATTCCGGCCTTCAATGCGTTTATTTCACGCTTTAGAACTACTGTTGTGTTTGAAGAACCTCTAATTACGTGCGAATCGTCGCGTCGTCACAATGCTATGTTTATCAAAATTTACACGCATTCGATTAACAATAGGGTGTGTAAATAAAAATTTATCTACTGAACACATTATAATTTTTTTTTGAATAACATGAGTGCATGCTATATTTGTGAACTATTTCTATTATATTCTTTAAATAAGACGTCCTATAAATGAGTTATTTAATAATTGCTCAATTACACCTACGACTTTTAAAATAAAAAGCTTATTAACTTTATGCACAAATCACAATATGTCTACCCTACATTTCGCTTGGTCTGGGAGGCTGCTCATAAATATTAAAGTTTAGTGAGTCAGATGAAGGCAATGCAACTCTATTATTAGACATCGATATCCAATTTAGTTTTATGGCGAGATTGAATCAAATCCCTCGTAACTTTGAGCACCGAATATAGGTATTGCATGCGTTGTTTCGATGTAGCAGGTATACACTCGGTTGGATCTGGGCCAAATTTAATGCACCATGTTTGCAATTGCAATTTTCTGCTTGTACTTTGTAGTGAATGTAATTCATTTTTTCAAGATTGCATATGTTACTTTCAATTGGGCTTGGGCAGTTTACTTTATTTATGACTTAATTGTTGGGTTGCTAAGTCAGTCTAATTATAGGTTAGTTTTAATTTAGAATTAAAACAACCTATTCATTATTTATTATTAAGTCTTTACAGTGACTAGTGAGTGTGTGATATAAGGCATTATATTTGAGCTTAAAATTGTTTGCCAATTTAATAAGGGGGCAAAACGTAATTTAATAAAACATTTGTCGTGATATAAGATAACGGTGTTACCGCCTCATACATAACGTACAATACACGAGACTTGAGCATTGTAATAGGTCATTGGCAGGATGTTAAATCCATGATGAATCATTAGGTTTTCCAGTAAGGATGTACGGTAAAAAATAATTGTAATATATAATTTAAGCGCATAAATTACGATATAAAGAAAATCACGATTGTATAAAAAACTGTGCTTTACTTTATTCGAAACTTTATTTAGAAAGAAATGAACTATCATGCGTGAATTCATGTTGAAGTCAACGTATGCGGGCTTCCAAATTAAGTTTGTATTTGAAGCAGTTGAAGTTTAATTATTTTACATGCATTATTTAAGGTGCCAAGGCAAATGTTACAAGCAAAGTCACGTCAGTCGCAAAATATGCTGTAATATGCAGTAATCTGTCGAACACCCCTCATCAAAGTATTGATGTTCAATTATACTGTCACATGTAACACATGGATTGATTGCTTTTAATATTTATATTGGCTATATAATAAACTACGACGTCGACTTTTTACAAAATTGAAAAGGTAAGACTAAAATATTGAATAAACCAGTTTGCATAATTTAGTTAATAGTTAATACCAACATTTTCATCTACTTTAAATAAAAGTAAGTCTTAATAATATAATGTAAGCATTTAGAAGTCATTTATCTAATGAGTAAATTAGTTCTATGAGATCTTCAAGAAGTTTTTATTGGGAATCTCTAAAGCAAAATTTTCGGCCGGAGGAAAAATTGAGCTTTTCTTTAGAATGGCGTGTCATAAATTCCTATAAATATTTACCTAGATAATATTTGAAAATATGTTTGTTATTGTTGTAAATTAGTTAAATAATATTTTGCCTTTTTTGTCCGCTTCCATAACACTTCATGATTAGTAGGCATTCATCTTTAGCTTACTGAGATGAACCTCAAATAATTTAACAAAACATCGCTACTTTGTCTGTCCGGTTGAGTCAGGTAGCCAGCGTCCTTGCATTCACCACGAGGCAGTTTGGTCACCTTATCACCGAATATCATCGTCTAAGACTGGACCAAGTAGAAAGGTTGGACTCACCTCTTCGTTCTATCCGTGATACATGTCGGCGCTGTCACTACGTGCGAATCGCCACTTATGAGGGAAATATGTTTGAAAACACGAATCGTTCGAATTGTTTACGTAGCGAAAGTGATGTGATCGCGGAAGTACGTACGTGGTGGAAGGCGTTCGTCTCGCGCGCGGCCCGTGTGCTACTCACGGCGGCAACCGTTTCTCCGATCGTGGTGTCACGAGGAGAAAGTATTGGCCGTGGAGCCGCCGGCTGGTGGGGACGTGACGCAGCGCAGCCTTCGGTGAATCCTCATTCTAGAGTCGATCCGTCTGCGATTAGCACAAGATCCGCGTACCGTCACGTTTGATGACCAATTACGGATGATTGATAATTTGACCCGACTTCAAATTACAGCCATTAAAGTTATTTAAACCTTTTTGTATTGTGTTGTAATGGACCAGTCAATTTTTGAGGTTAATTTGAATATTTTTTTTTATTAAACAATTAAGTTCTAAATGTACCTTAATTTTTAGCGAGATAGGTATGTAGAGCGATTGTATTTTCACCGAAATATTCAACTACTTATTAAAATTATTTTCCAAAATCTGTTTTTATATTTTCTACTATGGGCACTTTTCCTATAATCAATTGAAAAAAGCTCCATAGATAAAGCGCACAGAAAGGTCGTATTAGAGAATAATCGTAAAACTAAAAACATTCTATATAGAAAGCGACAATTGCTCGAGTATTTTAATTAGAAACAATTGCATTACCCAAATGGTTTTTTCAATGTGGACTAGTTTAAACTACAAATGAATACGAATGAGTCTATTAAAGTGCTCATATAAATTAAGCAATTACGCTCAGTTCCCACGAAACTTCATCCCCTGGGAATGCTAAAGAGATTAAGCGATATATATATGTTTAACTGATCGTTGCTGTACCTATTGTTTTACGAATAATTTTCATTGGTTCATTGTGATTTTTCTTTACTTATAATTTATCATCATACAACTACAATGCACATATATAAAAAAAGGTACATACATTTAGAATTAGTTATTACATTGCGTCATAAGATAAATAAAAATAACGATTAGTTTTACAACAAATTTATAATGTAAAACCTACAATAATCATAATCAATATGTTATATGTGATTCACATTTCAATTTATTTTAATGAATAATTCATCAGTACTATTGTTAAAATTGAAAAGTTCCTTCTCTACTTCTTTCTTTTCATGAAAGTTGAAAGTATAGAAACAAAGTTTTTGACTCAATCGTCCCTCTTTGTTTATTTGTTCTAAATAATTGCGCGATATAACTTTTCATCACGGAAATTAAAATATTTATGAGTATAGTTAGCTTAAACAAATAGTGACAGGGCACACAGGGTTCCGAGTTTTACATCCTTGATGACATCTTAGAGACAGGGGCGGACTCTACATTTAGTTACTAATAAATAATACTATAGATTTCATATATTTTAATTCTACATAATAGTTACCATATAATAATTTTATCGCGGAGATACTATACTATACTTTAGGAAAACGAAGAATATTTATACAATATACAAATTAATAAATTAATGTAAAAAGCAAAGTAAAAGTAAAATGTATGCTTTATACTAATTCAACAATTTGAATAGTAACTTACAGATTGATAAAGATTATTCATTATTTCACTTCTATACAAGCATATGAATTAAATAATTAAAAGGCATCTCACAGTAAACCAGAAATATTTTAATGACTTGATACGCCCCTGTCTGGTCGGAAGGCATCTGTTTATACAATTATCAGTGAAGAGGCGAGTCAGTGGCGCATGCTGTTCTTCCTAAATGAGTCCTTCATGAACGATATTCATCTGGACTCATAATATAACGACAAAGCAAGAACCCGGATTAGTCTACATCTAACATCCTAACCAGTAATACGTGTGTTATCATTTAAAAACGTCTTAATTTCAAAATAAGATTAAAACTTAATATGGAAGGTTTCTACCAATATAGTGAAAATTGGGACCAATTATATACAAAGCAGTATGCACAGTGTCGAAATACTGATCCGGTCCCTAAACAAAGGTATCAAGCAAACGCCCGTGAGCGAGATCGTACACAAAAGTTAGTATCTATATATTTATTATTTTAAATATTTCATTTTGTATTAAATTTATAAAAATTTTAGCCTTTATTTCTTATATTAAAATAGGTAGTCTAGTAGCTAGACTTAAAATTACAGACAATGTAGGTAAACGCAAATTAGATATAATTTGAGAAAAATCTAATTAAGATTTCAAATCTATGGTATTAAAAGAGCTTTCTACTCGCGGCAACGCCCACGAAAGGAAAAGATAGAGTGCCGGGATTTTCTGGTATAGTTTAATAACTATCCTATAAGTCCTTTACCGGGTGTAAAACTTTATCTGTACAAAATTACATTCAAATAGGTCAAGTAGCAAGTCAAAGGAAAATATAGAGTACCGGGATTTTCTCGCATCGTTTCAGGAATTCAAATTGTATTTACTTATGACTAAGTTATGTAATTTTTAATGAGTAAGCAAATTAATCAAAGTCAACTTAAATCGCCTGTTCATTATTCAATTATTAGAATATTATCTAGCTATAAATATGCAGCAAATTTAATTTTAGTTTATGAATTGTCTCTACCAATGATAACCTTACAATGAATATGCATAATTTATATACCTTTTAATATTTCGTATTTCCGTGCTATCAAAAATTTGTAATTGGGTATTGCAAATTTCTATACTTCACATTATTATCACAATATATGAATTTCCAAGCAGCGTAAACATGGCTTTCAACGCGCTGCGCCTACTCATCCCCACGGAGCCCCCAGACAGAAAACTGAGCAAAATTGAGATCCTTCGACTTGCTGGCAGCTATATTACACACCTTGATAACCAATTATACACAGGTAATAATAACTCACTTGTTTTACTTTTATTCCATTTAGATAATTATCACTCAGAACTAGCCCAAAAGTCCTAGCTAGCTCTAAGACTCTAAGTCCCCTTACCTTCTATATTTAAGTAAAATTTGAGAACAAAAATGATGAAATTAACTTATTCTGATAGAACTGTATTTTTTTATTAGAATAATTAACATTACAGTGAGCAATATGCACTAGTGTCGTGTGTAGCCAACTTTAGCTTTCATAAATGTTAGTAAAGGTAGAAAAATTTTTTAGGAGACATGGAAAGACCCTGTTTACGAAATAACGACTATGAACACAAAAATACGTCTTTGTGTACCTTTTGTTGGTCTACTGTGAAAAAAGAAGTAAGTGACTCTTTATTTTTATTTATATAATGTAACGGTCCATGCATGTTAATATTCATAGATATATTTCTTAATAAGGTCTTAGATATCGTTGACATAATCTAGTTGTCTTTTTATTAAACTCTGTAGTTTAGACACAGTATAAGTACTTTCGTAATTATGTATAATTAAATGTGATATAAGCTGAAGACTTGTCACCTTAGGGTAAAAGGCGTAATGATCGTTTTTACATAATCTAAACGGGTGATATTGCTACTAAATATATGTGAATATAATTATCTAGTCGGTATGGACACGTCATATGTAGATCGTACATGATTATAATAAATATTATAATTTACACATACATATATATCTACTTTCTACATTCTAAATTAACCATCTCTAAATAATTATATGTCGTACTAATTTAGAGACATTAATATCATCCATATTTGACATTTCATATTCAGAGAAAGTGATTGATTTATCTATTTTTTTTTTTCAGAAATCTTCAACTATGATGCCAAATGGATATAATGGAACATTGTAACTAAGTTTAATAACAACAAATATTATATACCAATAAAAACTAGTCTTGCTCTATGATAAAGGAATAAGGTATACACTATAAAAATAATATAATATACTACTTATATTTAATTATAAATGTATAAATTATTTAATTGAGCAAAATATAATATAATCTTGAATTAATAACACGCCGTTGATGAATTAAATTCAAATTAAAAGTTATTCTAGTCTCCTTTTTTTCAATGTAACGTTAAATAACCCAGTGAAGTGAAATATTTGGAGAGCTTCCTTCCTTTTATTAGTTAATTTATTGTTATTTTTTTATATTTTCAACATACACAATAATTTTCAGGATTTATCATTCTGAAGTTATAAAAGGCATTTAATTTAATAAATGTAATTAATTAAGAGCGTATAGAAAGGTATATTAATAATAATTAAAACTATTATTTGAATTTATGACTCAATAAAGAATTCTATTCTATTTATTTATTTTACTTAAATTATTCCCAATTGACTGCTCGCCCGTAGTAGGTAGTATTTTTTAACATTTTAAATGCTTTTATGAAAAAGGTGTTGCTACATTTTTCTTCCTTCCTATAGAAAGTGTTTTGGGCATATAAACTACCTACAAAAAACTACGTCATGGATGCATAAGAATAACAGGTAATGTAAAAATCAATAATTTGAAAATTAAAAATATACCCGGTCCAAGCCCGGTTGAGATACTCGTATTTGTAGGGATATGAAAACGAGGGTATTTGATAAATAAAACAATATGATATGGCACCATTTCTTTATTATATTGTTGGTCTGTTTTAAGCACATTTCAAAGAAAGATTATCAAAATGTCAAGAGACATCACAACCAGTTTTTTAAAAGGTGGTAAAGTTAATCTAGGATAGGTTTTGTGGCAGTGGACCTATTAAAAACTAATAAGTACAATTGTAGCGTGGCAATTATGTTTTTAAAATATATAACAACAAATGTTAATACAAAATCTAATATAAATACTAAGTTCTATTTACAATTTATCCTAAAACTATTTAATTTCTTGTTAAATTTGTATGGAGTATATTGGGAAATTTAGAATTTTCAAGTCCAAAAAGTGCTGTATGTACATTCCGATATCAATAATATTGATTCAATTAAGTTAGATGTTTTTTTTTAATCGTTACAAATAAAAATTATAATGAAAATCAATATCGTATTTTGCCACATTGAAAAATCATAAGTACTTTAATAGCTTAAAAATAAGTACCTAGTTGTGCAGAAATTTATTTCATTACAATGTGTATTTAAACCATGTTAAAAATACAGCTTGAACAATATATTCAACAAAACTAAAATTGATAATTAAAAATAAGTAGCAACAAGTAAGTGGAACAATATCTAAGTAGCTCATTATTAAGTGTAAGAAAAAATACAACATCATGGTTTTTACAAACCTACAAGTCATTATAAAATTCCTAATTAAATTTGACTAGTAAAAAATCTAGTCAACTTGTCCTTATGCTAAAATTTCATAAATAATAAGGCAAGTATTATTTACAGAATAATACATATTCATTTATATAAACAATCATAGAAAATCTTCTCATTACACTTAAGAAATGCAAAATAAAAACAATAGTTAAATCTCTCATACAAGAGCCTTGTAACAACAATAAAACGCCGTTTCCAGAACATTTCGTACTTACACACATATAATCCTCTACGAAGACATCACAGTCAAATGATATTAAATATACCTACCTATAAAACCTTTTCTTTTATAAATTTAACACTATTACGCAAGTTTCACTACGTCCATTCTTCGTTTTGTATGGATAAAATACAGCAACTTAACACCGGCTGTTATATTCATCTTTTATTTTAAGTAAGAGTTAAATCAATTTTAAAAATACACTTACCCAAATGTATGTTACTTTACTGTTCTACTGCCCTAGATGTTGCTAATATCCAATCCATACAAAAACATCTGCATTGTATCATACAAAACTTTCTATTTACACTGTTTTACACAATTATCTGACAACCGGCTATCGAATACTGTTCCTATCTCGACCAATAAACGGACTAGATTCGTGGTTATTCTTCTCCAGGTTACCAGATAACGTAGGGTCTGGCCGACTTCGTTTGAAGAATCCAAGTTTCCAAAGTGCTATTATGAGAAGTATGAGAACTATGAGGCCTACTATAATTGAGACAATTATAACCCACAATGGTACTTCTGAAGGCTCGCTTATCTTCAAGTCTGGATACGCAACAGTTTCGACCTAGAAAATAAAATTAAAATAATGATAGTCATTGGGGTATTATTAAAATGCGATATCTATTGATCGATTATCGGTACCGATTAGCTATATTGAATGAGTGCAAGGCTACGTCCAAATAATATTTAACCATAGGTCAGATTTCTTTTGTCTGTTCTGTGATTCAAAAAAATCAAATGCGCGAACAACTGCACAACGAGAGAATTTTGAAACATAGTACTATATTTCATAACCTTGATGCTGAATATGTTGTTTATGCGCTAAGACAATATTAAGCTCATAAATAAAATACCAGCAGTCGCGTGTATGTTAATCGGGATGGCCCTTTATAATTTATTACTTTGATTAATAACGTCAACAACAACACGATGCACATCTAGCATCCTATTTATAAAATATGTAATAATCATTTGCTAAGCCTAAGATTAAGACACGTGTATTAATTTAAGTATGAACATTTACCGTCGCGGTATCATCGTGGCGCTTATTCTGATGGATGTTATAATGTTCTGGAATATGTATGAAGGCAGTAGAAACGATGTTGACATGGCTAACTCGCGGGTAGTCTTCTACTAAGGTAGAGTTCCAAAGCCGGGCTTTTACTGTGATGGTACTTGCTTGCATGCGTCCCAATCTATATATTACACATTGGAATTGAATGCATTTGGCTGTTTTCTTTTGGCAGTTCTGAAAAGTATAATTTCATAATGAGTACAAAACTTTAGCTTATTCATAAATCAGCAAAATTATTGTTTATCATGCCTTACCATGTTGACAACGTGCTTTCTCTGACCATCCTTATCCGTATAAGCTTCAGCTTTAACGATATCGCTTTCCCTCTTTTTCCTTATTTTGTTTTCGGCACCACTTCTAAATTCAACGGCTTTTTTAAGCGTAGAGTTATGTTCTTTCTCACTAGAGGTGGCACTCAATTTTCCAGCGCTTAAAAATGGATCCATTTCCAAATTTTCCAGATATGGTTCAAAAGATCCAGGTCGACTTGTGAGTTTCAGAGGATTGATTTCACTTCCATAAATTATAAAACATTCGCCGTTACTTTGATCTAAAAATAAATAACGAATTATAAAAGTACCCAATTACACAAAGAATCTTAAAGTTTGAATTGAAAACGTATGAATAACAACTTTAGTAGGTTATTACAAAATTGCCAAAATTATGGAAACTATGACGTCGATACCTTAAGTAAAAATAAAAATAATTGGGAAAATAGTTTAAAACGAATGATAAAAGAGAATCGACTAACCGGCCTCTCCATCAACAGTAGGCACGTCTTCAGGATAGAGCAACCATTTTCCCTGGTCACTGTCAGATGCCACTTGATGAGGCCACGATATTACTACTTGCAGGGATGATACACGCCACGGTCCTTCGTTGAATACCTGTAAAATTGTTCAAATAAAAAGATATAACAAAAAAATCTGAAGATAGCAAAAAAGAAGCAAACATATTGTTGGTGACAGTGTGAGCACTCGAATTCTTAACGATTTAAATTCGCAGTGGAGTGAAGGCGGTATTCAGTTAATGACTTACCTGATATGTATGTATAACTCTGGTTCCTATATCATCAAAGTAGGTCATAGCCGATTCTCCTTTTACTTCTCCACCATAAAATACTTGCTCTGGTCGTGCAGCTCTAAAATAAATGAAAATAGATCAGAATGAAGGTCATTGTACCTTGCTTTGCTTTGATTCTGAAAGATATTAGTCCGAAAGAGCCGTCCGCCAAATAGAAAACACATTGAAGTATTTGTGTATCGTGCGAATATTTCGACTAAGCTTGTTCTAATTACTATAATTTTTGAATAAAATCACTTACCCTTTTATTAAAAGCTCGGCGTTCTTAATCACCAAAGCTTCAATTTGTACTGGTTTCTTTCCAGGGTGTAGTTCTTTAGAAGTAGAGTTAGCCCAAATTGAGAAGACGACGGACGGCTCGTTGTCTTCCAAAGCCCTGGCATCAAATCTTATTGTTATGGGCACTGAGCCATCTGCTTGTTTCTTAAACGGGTTTTCGAGGAGGCAAGATACTGTTGTTTTGTTCACGCTTGTACATATCATGTGCTTACCCTGAAATTTAGAAAAATTTCATATAACCTTTATCATACATAATCGCTTAATTATACGAAAAATTGCAGTTTGTGATGTAATCATCATCACTATCTGCTTGTTTTGGAGGAAATAAAATTAATAAATCTCTTTACTTTTATTTTGCGCTACTTTTCTTTAAATGAGTATCCCAAATAGAAAAATAAAAGAACCAATGATGCGGATGAGTGTTAGTTTCTAAATGTATACTTACACTTATATTAGCAGCGATATAATGCAAGCTTGCATGATGCTGTACAAATAGTTGTGCCTCATACGCGGACTCTCCATAATTATCCACTGAAATAGACAACTTAATCTCCTCTTCCTGACCCAATGTAAGAGCATACGATTTTCCATCTTCAGCTGTGAACATAGTTTAAAAGGAATTATAAAAAAATAATTATAGGCAGCTATGTAATATTGAAAAAAAAAAGAATTAACTGGTCGGGCTTTGAAATATTTTTCAGCGCCATCTATCGGTATCAACATATCTATCTTACTCACACAAAATAGTTTTATGGTGTAAACAGAGAGCGCCATCTCTGTTTAAAGTTAAAATATTTAATACATAAAATTTTAGTTCATCAATTTTAATATATGTACATACCTTTGGGAAGTTGCAGGACAGGGTCCACAACGAGATCGCTAACACAGATGCCATCCAGACCACAATCATTCAGGAAGTTAGCACTGAACGCCGTTGTCGCTGTTGCGTTTAGTACTGGGTAATCATCAATGTTTGGTAGTTCACCACTACTTGAGTATTCGGGATCTATGTGAACTATTTTGTATGTCACTTGGAACTGAAATAGATTGGGAAAGATGTTTATTAAAAGAACTATCCATTATTCAATTTAAATGGAGATGTCTCTCTAATGAGAACATGTTCAATATGTTTGCAATTATGTGCATGTATTAAAATACTCACTTTAATTGGCGTTTGTATATCTCTCGTATTATTTTTCAGATAAACAATATGTTCCCTACAATGTTCTTCGTCTTTTCCTAGTTGAATTGTTTTATTAACAATATTCGATTTTTCAGAATCGAAGAAAACTCTGGAATATTTTCTTCCACCAGGAAAAGTTTCTGCTTCTACGACGTAATTAAGTTCATGTACATTGCTATGACTAGATCTCACTAAAGATTTGATTATACAACATGCTTGGAAATGAAAACATGTGTAGTTCGATTTTGGGTCTTTTTCACACCCCTGTATCGTTGGGTCTATGTTTATAATTGTATTCGTTGGCCTTATCGATGTCTTGATGTCTATAATTGGCTTGGTTCGAATGAAAGCAACACTGCTCTGTAAATTTAAAAAAAATAATCGTAATAAATTATAGATTTCTGACACATCAGCTCATCATCATGACAAATAATTCATAAAATAGCTTTTACTTACATTTTCATAAGCGCCAACCAGAAGATCTGGATAGCCGTTAGAATCTAGATCTGTGCCACCTGATAACGAATAGCCAAATGTTTTCATTACTATTGGCAACGACTCCGCTTTTATAATCTGATCAGGTTTAGGTTTAAGCCCAGTCTTTCTATCCCCCATATGAATGTATACTACACCATTTCCTTCATAGGGACTACCGATTGCTATATCCTCGCACCCGTCTTTGTTAAGGTCTCCTGTGTTTGCTATTGCTATTCCGAATTGTGATTCTGATTTTCCCGTCAGTTTGAGACTGTATTCTTGAGGTAAATTGTGGTTTTTGTTGAGATACAGATATACAGCACCGCCTGCATCACGTGAAAAGTAAAATGGTGCACCAACTAGAAGGTCTGGTAGTCTAAAAATATGAAAAAATAATAAAAATGAAACTCTATATTTTAATGCAAAATTATTATGTTTAAAATTATGAGTACCTAAGATTATAATCGAACACTGTTATTTTAAACGCAAGTTTTGTGAAAAAGATTTTATAATTAATTCATTTTTTTTTTTTTTCAAAGTACATACCCATCCCCATTTACATCAGCTGAAGACACTTCATAACCAAAGCTTGAGCCAAATTGTTCACCATTTAGCAATAGAGTAAAGTTAAGGATATCCACGTCCGTTCTCGTCCAATCATCTATGACTCGTTTACTGAAGATAACAACCTGACCGGTGCCATGTGCTCTCGGTGCTCCTGCAGCATATGAAGGTTCCTTGCCGAAGAAGCTGGCGCCTGATACCGACATACCTAAAATAAGAAGATAATTGATTTGAAACATAATGGGTAACTGTAAATTATTTTGACAAAGTTATAATCTAGAACAGCTAAGTTGGTAATAATACGCATACGATAAAAACATGTGTCATATGTAAATGTACAATTTAGTTTCTTATGAAAATACTACCTCGTACTAAAACTTGTTTCGAAACAATGCCAACTATAACTATTGTAATCCCTCTTTTATTGTTTTAAAATATCATCATTTGACGACGCGGTTGGCGCAGTGGTAAAGTAACTGCCTACTGAGCCGACGGTCCCGGGTTCGATCCCCGGTCAGGGCAAATATTTGTGTGATGAACTCAATTATTTGTTCTTGGGTCTGGGTGTTATTATCTATATATGTATTTATTAAATATTATATTTATCGTCGCCTAGTACCCACAACACAAGCCTTAATTGAGCTTACTGTGGGACTAGGTCGATTTGTGTAATAATGTCCTATAATATTTATTTATTTATTTATTTATTTATCAGAGTTATTGTAATGAAACCTTGAGGTATTGACATTGAGTAGCTTTAAAGCTCCTTACCGAGATAGCTATATTTTTCTACTGGACTCGCTCCATCCTCCACTGGAGCCATATAAACAACGTGATCACGTTCGATCAGATCATCATTCGTGTCCTGACTAAATATAGTTCCTCTCCAAGTGTAAGGCCCGGGACTGCCTAGTACTAGAGTATCATCTTCTAACAGTGAACTACTCGTTCCCACTTGACAAAAACCAAATTCTTCGTGCTCTCTGGAAATAATATGTATGGAAATTATAGAAAAACCAGAAGCATTATAAAATGTTAAAATATTAAAAATATTTGTATCTATGGCTCATAACGATAGAAGAATACTAAATATTTTAATTTAAATACTGTTTACATTTTAAGAGGATAACAATCCAGACCAGACTTGGTTCTTGTTATTTCCTTCGCTACAAGATTAAGGGTAAATTTAGACGTTGGTCTCAAAAGGAGCTTGTTAAAACAAAATTTATGATATCATAGCTTGGATTTGATTATACCTTTGCACGGACCGGCCTCGACATGGCTCCCATACATCGACTAATTGAAGGTCGTTGCTTAGTGTGTAGCAAAGACCTTGTCCAAATTGAGACTCTCCGGACTTTCGGATGTACCTGAAATTATGATGAAAATTATATGTTATTCGTGCTACCAGTTTCTCCAGTTTCTACTACGGATAAAGGGGATTTTACGTACCTGTGTGCACAAACGACAGCCTTCTTTCCTGGTCCCTGACTCCGAACTGATACGCCAAGCCATTGCCCATCTTTGATCTCATCAGGATGCGGCCCAGACAGGTGGATTGAGTCCAGAGCTATATGAATATCTTATTATAATATTGCAAAATATAATGATGCAAATGCATATATCAAGTAGAAGCGAATATCCGTATATAGTTCTGTATATCATAAACTAAAGCCATTTCATTAACATAAGGATTAGTAGTTTCACAAATAAAATCAATTATAGATTAGAAACAATATACTCATGTTTTATATGGTATACAAGTAAAAGTTAAAGTCCTGTGGTTGAAATATAGAAGAACACCAATTAAATTTAAGAAAGGTTATACTCACTCTGATATGATCAATTAAATTGCATTCCGAACGTTGAGCTTTATTATTTAAACAATGTAAATTCCTAACAAAACCATAGTACTTTAACCTTTAGCAGAAATTACACCAGCAAAATACAAAATAAATTCAACCCAAACAAATTAATTGAACACAAGGTAATAAAAACAGATAATAAAATCCTTCTATGCTCGATATTTCATTCGAGGTAAAAGCAACAATCAGTAGTTAAAAATGAAATACATTACTCATTGCTTAATGCTTATACTTAATAGAATAACTGAAACAATCCCATAAACAAGACCAAGAATGTGAATACCTCGGCAAATGCAAAGCATTGCAACCAGGCGTGTATGATGCAATATAGGAATATCAGATAAACATGTGGCAAATATCAAAAACGTTGCAAAGAAATAGGAAGTAGGTGTTTTGCGTGTCATGTTGCACAGATATCGTGCGAATGCGATCAACTAACGGTTCTCGTCGAATACAGATAAACATGCATCCAATTTTTCGTAACTTCGATAAGCGAAAAATAAACATTTCTCTCAAAACCTGAAATGAATACAACGTGAAGATACGGCGTGATCTAGATGCAATCAACTCAATCGTGTGGTCTCAGGTTAATTTATACTGATAACTACTTTATGTTAATTTTGAGCAATACTGATATTAATTTAATCGATGGCCGATTCGTTAATTCACCCAAGACACCAATTATGTTTAATTCGAAGTAGGTAAGTACTGATTACGGTTACTCTAAATGTAATTACAATTAGTTTAATCGGCCTCGTATTGCGTATGGACTTGTTAGACGACATCTACCAGAAATATAGTGGTTTTGCACGATTATTTGCGGTGCAAACTTAGTCCTATACCTCGTTGTTAATTCTATAACCGATCACCTTGTAAGTCTAAGTTATGTGTTACGCGAGTACTACGCCTTCAATGCAAATAAAACTTATTTAAAAAAAAGTCTAACAAAACTTTTTTAAATAAGATTTGTTTAAACAAAACATCTACTGATTAAAAAAAAAACTAAGCAAACTAATGTTTACGCCTAGTTAAGTTTTGTATGCAGTATTCATTATTTCCATTAAATTGGGTGCTGTGCAAGCGTTGTGAGTGGGTGCTCTAGAAAGCCGTTAGTGCTGATTCATCGTATGCAATTTGGGAGTTATTTCCATTTTACTTTCCACCTTTGACTATAAATAGAAATGAAACCCAAGTAGTAACAATAATTGTGTGCAAAATCATTCTTATTAGTTAGCTGCATGCGTTTTACATTTTCTGGAACATAGCAATCGACGATTAGTATAGTAAAAGTATAACAGCGAATTAGTCGGTATTAGTTTAGGAGCAAATGATTTAAGTAAAGGATATTGAGACCACAGCTCACTTACTCGTGTTTATCTTGCCGTACTTCGCTGTTTGGGGCACCACCGACAAAAGATAACAGTTTAGTTAAAATATATTGACAATCTTACATTAGAACTCTGCTCCAAGTATTACGATTTTTTCTGTTGTTCTTTATCACGAGGTTAGGTTTTTGAGTTCCTCATTAAATAGGCTGTAGACTGGTATCTAACGCTTCATATTATTGAGAAAACTCTACAAGAGCATGGTGAGAAGCTAATGCAGCTTTTTGACGTAGGACTGGTGGTGCTGCTCCTACATCATTGTACCTAGAGCTTAATACTCTAATTGTGATCTATTTCTACTGTGTCACTAATTAAAATGTACCTACTTCTGCAATATGTGCATCTAAATACTACACTATTATACAGTTCTGTGATTATGTCTAAGCATAAATAATTTAATACCTACACCTACGTCTGAATAAAACTAAATCCCAAAGTTAAACTTATCTTTATTGCAACGGATAGTGATATTAAGAGACAGAATCTACGAGTCGTAAAAGAAAGTTTTATGAAAGTATGTACTTGATAAGTTGTAAGATAATAATATATAAGATAACGTTTTAATCGCTATGCATTTATATTTTCTTTGCATATTTGATAATATTTAACAGTTTTTCCATATATAAAAATTGTGAGGCAATTCTTGACTATCCCTAATTCTACAATGTTCCAAGGAAAAATGGTTTGTAGTATATTTTTAACAACCGTTTGAATTAAAAAAAAAATAAATTTAATACTATCACCAAATTACACCATATTATGTTATATGATAAACCACCATGTCTGTCAAGATTTTCAGTATGTACTCACTTCTTTTTCCATCAGTTACAATTTGTTCGCAGTCTCGTAAGGACGTACTGAGTCGACATTTCCACAAAGCTCCGGACTTCGTCGTGTTTGGCTGAAGGTTTTGACCCAGTGGCGCTCCTACAAGAAGCCTAAAACAGAAGAAAAATAAACATTAAATACCTACGTAGGCATCACAGTTACAATGTCAATGATTTCAATTTTAATTATAAAACAAGCCTGTTACATTCTTCAAAAAAATATTTTTATCCGTTTAACACAGCCTATAATGATACGATGTGTACGATAACGTGCTACAATAAATAACAATGCCCTTCTCTTTTGTCATAATTGTGAAATGCTAATTTGAAAACATAAACTACATAGATATGAACAAATTAAGGCTATTTATATTCCGAGGTAGTGCGTTGAACAGTAACCCCACAAAGAAAAGCGTATTACACAATGTTGATAACGTCTATCACTTAATTAAGTAGATACGTGTTAATTAAAGTACAGTAATTTATCGACTTTGAGGTTCATATTTGGGTTCGGTCCAAGAAAATTGTAGGTTTACTATAGAAAGTTTTGAAACAATGTTGACGCAAGAAGTTGCTAAACTAAACATTTATTTCCATACGTAGGTGTATGTTTCACCAAATGATAACAATTAAATACATTCTAACCTGATTCCAAAGACGTAGGTATATATTAAACGTACCTGCGTATAGATAAGTAAAATTACCTAATAAAGACATTACTGTTCACTTCCTATAATTAAAAACCCACACAAAACCATTAGATAATTCACGAGAAAGTCAAATGGTCAAATCACTTTGTTCTATTTTGTTTGTAACAAAAACTATTCATCATGACGTAGCGAATCGATTACAGAGCGCATTCGATCACTCGATATGAAGCAAACCCGCATTCAATTTAACATTGGTTATGCTCAGAGGGCCCTATGATTGTACGACTATCTACTGACTTCATGCATTTAAATGACCATAAATCACTATCCACTATATAACACACCCTATAATCCTCAGTTAACCGAGCTTCTAGTAATTACATTGATATTAATTACAGCACTAATACATGATCGAATAAAACGTAGTCTATTAAAATTTTGTAATGCACGTTACGAGATATGCCTGAATTAAAATTATCATGCCACTATTGTTCTTGATCTTAGTGTACTGAATAAATAGTATTCAGAATATTACACCCACATGGCAAAGTTCGTTGAACTGTCGTTATACAGGAATACGTTAAAAGCACGGAGATACAATTAAGCCCTCATTGTTTTGGCTGATGTTACGAGTTGCGACAGCGCGTTATCTATATATATTTAAGCGCCCGTGAAAGCGAATGCCCTAAATTTGACATAAAACAAATGACCGACGTCGGCGTTAGCTTTAGGCGGGAAGATTGAAGTTTAATTTTCAAAACTGCAAAACGCATCGGTCAAGCCCTCATACCCAATTTAGAATACAAAGGGTTCATTAGGACCTTCGTGCTTCGCGCCCACATCGTGATGATCGATTTGGCCCCCATAATTATATTCGCCTACGTTCAACAATCGCGTGGAACTGTAAAAGGATATTAAATTACGTGAATAAAATGTCTTTCTGGAACTCTATCCTTCCATTAAGTAGTGAAAGGTAAACATCTCGTCTATAAAAGACCGCTCCTATGTGGTGTAGTGTATCGCAGCTCTGGGTGTGCCTGGTTCCCCACACAGCGATAAATTCCCATCAAAACGACATCCATTCTCAACGGTGTTTGATAGCAGTGACATACTGCAATGATAAAACTAACTGTGTGTGATACAAACGCAATACTAAAAGGTAAACTGTCTCTATATTATCCCCAAAAAGTTGTAGTAAAAGTTCATTCGTTTATTTACTGCGCTTTTTTACAGTATCAATTTAATTCTTTCAAGCCTAGTGTAGAAAAACGTAGCCTAGAGTAGTAATACATATTTTACGAAACATTATAAATATAGAATCCACGTTTTAGGCTTCTATCAATTACATAAGAGACAAAGAGTCAAGGTAACATTCTCTAGCAAACAAACAGGTATTTAATTATTCAACTACGAAAAATATTTTACATACTCAGTATTCTTAAAAGTACGCAAATGGTATCCAAAAGTAAACTATCAAGCTCATTATATGTAAATAAAGCGTACGAGCGGTGGCGAAGTGACGAGCGTCGCCGGTGGTCCGCGGTCCGCAAACACCAACCATTGTGGATTGTCCAAACCAACGTCCAAACTTTATTGCCACACCGCGGAACGGCCTGACAACTTCCCGAATTGAGCCGCGAGCGGTATGCAATGAATGAATGTCATTTATATCTTTTAGTTACGAGAACTTTTGGAATTTAAAACAAAAAGCTCTACTCATTATTTTGTTGTAAATTTAAATAACTAGAGCTTTGATTATGCTTTAGGTATAATTACATTTTTGGTCAATTTTTTTTTAAATTCGTTTCACGCTGTATCTCCAAAAGTCAAGACTCAATTTGGATACGACTAATGGTATGGTTGCCACGAAACAATAACAGGCACGTGTGTTCTATATAGAGAACAGTACTACCACACAAAGACCCCAAAAAAAAAACAATTAATTCACACTGATTATATAAATGCGACAGTACATTGCTGAATATTTAAATAACTTCCAGTAATCAAGCATTGAGCGAAGTTTAATAATTTGATGAGATCGTAAAATGTTAAACATTTAATTTAAGATGTAGGAATTGCAATTTGATTTACCATGAGAATGTTTGTGCGAGATGCTTCGTGTGTGGCACAAATTGTAGGTATGGAATGAGAACGTAGATGATTTGAAATTTTATTTTCCTCTTTCTATTTTAATGGTTTAATAAATGGCCTACAGCAATCCAGAAATAATTGATGGCGCCCATTTTGTACGAAACATAGTCCGTGGAAAGTATACTGCTTTCTGCTATTTACTGGCGGTAAATAATAGAGCAGGTACATGAAATAAAATACATACCTATGGAAGTAATTCACACATTGTAAGCAAAATCCAGTTATTTTTAAATATTATCATTGTGGCGTGTCATGTTAGGGCATATAGGTACCTAATATAATGTTTGGTAGTCACGAGTTGGAAGTCAGAATACACATTACATTAAAATATAAACTTCATCGTTGCACACAAAAGTAGGTTAAAGTCAATGACGTATCATATTTAAAGGCTTTCTAATCATAAACCATGACTTTCCCTACCTTTGACAAACTGACTGTTCATGAGACGTCTCAATTAAGCTTGACCATAATTATTTGAATTACACGCTAAATTATGACTGGTCATGCCACGAGCTAACATATGTTGAGAGGAACCATGTTCATTGGTACTTTATCAGAACAATACAAATGTATGGGAACACAGATACAAGAAAGCCTTCAGGCTACAATCATTATATATCATCGTCTGTGACATTTAGATTTATTAGCCGTCTTTAAGATTAAGTAGGTTTACTAATGCTCGCAAAACTCCATTAAATGTTTTGTGTTTATGTATCCTATGTAACATTTTATTAAGAAGGCCGGCATATTTAAATTTTCACTAAAAATCCTCTTGGACTCTTATGGTATGGACTTTTAAAAGGTCAATATATTAGGCGATCGAAGATTGTATATGTCACGAATTTAAAATTTTAATTAGCAAAGATATATCTTATGCAAAACATGCTAACGACGTGGAATACCATAAACCCCGGCATAGACAATTTCGCGGAGCATAATCGACAAATCGTTACTTTCGCAGCATCCTATAACCGTAAAGTACAAACAGGGCCGTGTTATCCGCCACGATCTCTCATTAGCGCGAGATAGCCTCGTGACTTGCCCACGTCCCCTCTGTTACCCGCTACGTATTGAAGGAGTTATGTTTTGTTTTGTATTACTGCGGATTATACTTACATTTTAATAATAAAAAAATAATATAAGAAGAAACGAGGTATTTATTCGAAACTTTTTGGACGATGTAGAGTTGTGTATGGTGTTGGTTCTTAATTCTTATGTTAAATTATGTATTTCAATGAATCAAGCAATTCAGGTAATTTCCTATGACTAACAAATAGGAGCATTAATAATAATAATAGAAAATCATTTTTATTGGATATAGGAATATTTTAATAACTTAATAATATATAATAGAGCTTAATAGAGATGAAAGCTATAGAGTCAGAAGAATTAGATAGCGCGAGATTATTATCCATTGCAGCGTTTAAAAAAATGTGCTTTAATTTTTCTCAAGCTAAATAAACATAAAATTAAAGTTGAAAATTACGTTTTTAGTAGTTTTCAAATAAACTGCTATTTTGTAGGAAGTAACAGCAATAACTTAAGATAATAAATAACCTACAGTCACGGCAGATGCTCCAAAAACTATTTACCGTGACATAATGACAGTATTTTATGTACTTCGTCGAATGTACTTACTTGTTTTTTTCTGGAGCATTTTTTTGGAAAGCAAATTACTTTTCACGTGTCATTAAATGTGAATTTAATATCGTATAACCTCATTATGTACATTTTCATCAAATAAGGTTCTTTCCACTTTCACATTATTTGATTTATAATGTAGGTATTTTTCATTATACCTACATACATACCTAATTGGTTTAGTTAAATTGTTTTTTTTTGCATCATAAGTAATAAGTATATCCAAACATTAGTACAAAATAAATATCCAATGTAGGTATAACCAGTTATATTGACATTATAAAATGCTTCTGCTTCTATATTTTAATTTATTTTTAAATATGAAACTTTACGTTTTTGCTTGTATAATCCAACCCTCGGTCTTCAATTATCGGGAGCTGTCGATCGCTAAGACATTGCAGTCTTCTGTTAAATATAGTATTTTCATCCAATTACGGATGCACTTATGAAAGTCGACAAGTTGTTTACTTTATAACTCAACGAGCACTCACAAAACGAAATACATAAAACACAAAGATGTAACGTCCATCCAACAAACTACAAATGACTTTCAAGAAAAATAAAAACCATATAACAATGTTCTTCGAAACGCAAATTGAAGATATCTTCGCAGCGTTTACTGGAAGTATAAAACAGAGAAAATAAACCATGAATACGCTGTAGGCACTTCGTTACCATAGATATAGCTCCTTGAACACGCATGGCTTGATAATTCACAATATTTATTATCTTTACATCTTTCTCGGAAAACACGTTTCATAAATATATACTACAAAAGCTCCAGCGTAAACTGAGATAAAGCTCTCTTTAGTCTTAAAGTACATGCAGTAGTATACGGCGGCTTGTAAATGTGAACTATTATATTAATTTTTTACATCAACAGATAGCAGTTGCAAGCCTCTTAAAATGTGTGATTGCAATTACGCATAGCTAATATAAAATAAGATATGCAATTAGATTAAATAGCAATGATAAATTACAAAAGAAACAAATGGACAGCAGGCGCTATAAAACACGTAGCGAACCCAAGCGCTGTCCTGCAAGATAATCGCAAACCCGTTCTGGACGCGTAAATATTACCTACTGGTGGTATGCATTAGTCAGATATCGACCCCTGGTGTGTGGGCGACAAAGATTCAATACTACAGTCTGCAACAACATAGTCTGGAGTCTGGACGAAATGAGTTTTGCATACGCATAAACTGGAGAACTTGAGGTCTTTGTGAGGCGATGAACTTCTTTATTAGCAAAGCAAACTCAACTTTATAATAATGCTTCAGCAATTCGTATATTTCAGGATTTTTATGAAATTGCATCTAAAAGAGTCACAATGAGAATCGAACAATCGATGATGTTTTTGTTATAATATCTATTGATGCCATTTGATAGGTTAAAAAGAGGTCAGAGATTATATTTTTTATGTAATCCAGCTGACGTCGTTCGTATCGACTCGATAACGACAAAATATAACATTCCTACTATGGAACTAGTTCTATAATTACTGGTAAGCCTTAATCTCACACCTAGTTTGTAAACTTTCCAAGAAAATGATATCAGCACATGAATATTAATTTCCCTACTAATTACTAATTAAAAAATTAGATGTATCTATTTAAATTTGAACGTTGCGTGTGTAATTAATTGAAGATTGTTATCGAGACTGTTATAAGTAATATCATCCTGTTTTGTATTTGAGCTCATGGGCGAGGTATGCGTCGGCAGTTCAATATTTACGTAGCGCGGGGCTTTCTCACGACGCGCCGATCAGTAAGCGTCAATACAACAACTGTTTATTGTAGCAATTTTAACTTACCTACATTATTACTTATACAGCTTGCTTTTAAAAGGGGACTGTTCTTTAAATATTTCTTCATTATGCCAATAGCTATGTGTATTTTTATATCCCTGTACAGTTTCTTTCCTTAACTTTATGTACATTGCTGTTAAGTAATTGCTCTACATACGGTAACTGTTTTATTTTTAAAAATATCAAATGAAATAACTTTTCCATTTGATCATGTAAATCCAGGATAAATTCAACATATCTAGTAATATAGCGTGGAATAAACAATAATACAAGCGAGGTTTATAATAAATTGTTCTCGCATTGTCAGTGTTGTCTTATTATATGATAGATATATTGTTTAAGATAAGTTTCTCACGAGGATCTAAATCTGTCAGCTACATAAGTAACATACCACATAGTGGCATAGCCCACCATGATGTGGTGACAAAAATAAATGGCCAGTTAAGTCTAACGTCATCCCTTTGCGTCAAAGTTAATTTTAGATGCGCAATTCTTGAGCGTGAACCCAGGATCCGGGTCAACGAGTCATTCATAATGTTATATTCACACTTGGGCCATTCATTATTTTAATCGGATAAGGAAATACTTTATGCACACATCATAATTCATTCATCATTTTATATTTCGCAAAAATTTTTAATTTTTAATAATATAAACGAGGGTACTCTGCAAGAATTTGCGGCGTTTTAATTAATCCGCTACATACGGCCTTGTAAGAGCCTCATTGTCAGCAGGAAGAATGAATTGAACGAACGAGTCGGCGTCCGATTGAACCGTTGAATGGCCGAGCGATCATGTGAATTAGGTCATTCGGCCATGTCAACAACCTAATATGACAATACCGAGAGACTACGAGATGTATTTCCAAGATAGATTGATAAAAGGGCAAAAGGACTTACAGAAGTCATTTGATGTTAAATACCAATAGTGGTGCAGTAACTTAGTTACTAGTTCATGGAATTGATTTAATTTAAAACAGATTTCATTCCCACATAGGGACTACACAGAATCAGTTAATCGTGCATCTTTGCTTACATACGTGCATAATTTAACTGCTAATTGAAACCCGAATAGCGGAAGTATCGCGCTAAGCTCATATAAGTTTGCTTATCTCGAACGTTTGCAGACATTCAATCTCTAACGTTACATTTAACATAATCTAACTGAAACTAAATATGTTTTATCTCAGCCCATTCTATATTGTTAGTCGATAACGATCCATATACGTTTTCTCCATATTGAGAGAAATTTAAACTGATTGGGATTGAACTTGACTGAACAATGGTCCTTCTGGAATATGTAGGAATTAGTCCTTAGACGGTTTTCACTAATTGGGCCTATAAGAGGATTTAGCAACAAGAGTGGCGCTATCTTTGTTCAACTGTATTTTGAAAGTAAGTATAAATAATTTCAATTAAAATATAAAGATCAACGAAAGTTGTACGGATTTTAATTATTATTATAATCTTATAATTCTTTACTTAAAAGAAGCTTTATCGCTTTTTTTTTGGCGTTAATCGTTATTTATTGCCTACTTATCCTAAACTACCAGAATCTTTTTGCTTGGTATTCACAAAGTAGTCAGTCACTTTCATAATTAGTAGTAGCCCATTGTGATATATTCAATGGGTCGACAGACGACAGTAGGTACATGAAGGTTAAGTTTAGAAGCATTCTAGTGGTTGCCGATTCCGTTCTAAGGTGTGTTCATCACGTACCCTGTTTTCCATAACAATAGCAGGTACAATCTGTACTGCGAGTGCCATCCTCTATAATTTATGGAAATGACCGCGAACAAAAACACACGACAAAGGTGTCTACCTCGAAATTAAGTAGATGGGTCGAGTATCGTGTTCCCCATTGTCTAACGAATAGTGAGGCTCAACCCGTAATCGTAAATACCAACCTGCTATTATTGTTACCATACAAAAGATTGGTAATAAAATTTCGTTTTCAAAAGAATATCTGGAACAGCGGCGTTTGTCTTACGACATTAAACAGCGTGTACATTCAAAAATGTATTCCTATCATTATAATTAATATATTATGGTCATTTCCAAATGCGTGGTCTCAAGGAAATAAAGACTTATTTTATTTTTATTAAGATAAAACTAAATATAATCCTAGATATGATGTTTTATAACTTATATTGTGTTTATATTATTATCTATGATTTCCGATTACAAGTTTACTTACAAAAAATTAATAATATTAGTAAACACGCATCAAAAGTACGTAGAACAACAATTCAGGAATGCCAAATATGCCAAACATTAAATAACGGATAAGCGATTGCAATAGAGAATTTATAGTTAAATAGAAATCGCGAAAAACGTCGTATGTCGTAAAAATGTCGTCGTATTTTTTATTCATGATCTACCTACTTCCTTTTCTCCAGACGGCTGACAACATTGCGGTTCCCTTTGTCAGATAACACTGTCTCTTGCTAATTGGATAGAATTTATTGCGCATTTATGCAGTAGCAATGCTTTGTGAACTTCAATACATAAATCTCACGACGTCAACTTAGTTACTGCTACGATTATATTAGTCAATTGTAATTCAATTAGTTTACCGTCTCTTAAATTCTATATTTAGTCTAGAATATTAAGCAAGAATTACATTTTGAAAATGTCTGATATAAGCCTTTAAATTATGATGAAGGTACGATTACCTATGTAGTCTACAAAGGTAATCGTAGTAGTCCGGGATACATCGCCCATTTTTGCAAGTGATTACTATCAAGCTAATTTTTCGTGAGTAGCTTTATTTTGATGAGATGCCCAATAATTTCATGTATAAAACTCTCGATTGTGGTAGCTACCAGAGGAAACAAGGATAAAATATTTTGATTTGATGGTTCTCAAATATTAATTACTAATTGAATGTTTTTTTTTGTTCAGTCTCAAGATAATTATCTAAATTATTCGAAAAAATATTTGTCCTACAAAATCTATGGTTTGATCAAAGAGTCCCCCTTTCCAATGTGTATCGATAACGAAGTCATCATAAATGATTACTAACCAGCTGATTTTTTTATTTTCACTTATTTAATACTTATATAATTCAACAGACATATTGTCCTACAAATTGCGTAATAAATATTTGAGAACCGTCAAATCAAAAATTTTTATCCTTGTTACCTCTGTAAGCTACCACAATCGAGAGTTTTATACATGAAATTATTGGGCATCTCATCAAAATAAAGCTACTCACGAAAAATTAGCTTGATAGTAATCACTTGCAAAAATGGGCGATGTATCCCGGACTATAGTTCATAAACCATAGGTAGTAATCATATTATTCTAATAACGTATATAGATTATAGATGTTACGTATGTTTCACAAAATCTGCTGCCAGATTTTGATGCTATTTGTATATATGAAGTTCCAGCGTATGCTTTTGCTTACACCGTTGATAAACAACAGACAATGATACGAACTACGAAGACCTCAAAAATGGAAAAAGCGGCAACTTAGCATTACTAAGCACTTGTACATTTAGGTATCTAAGTAAATTACTTATGGAAGGCTTTAAAAACAAATAGTTAAAACAATTAATTCTACTTACAAAATTTCCACCATATTTGGCAACTAGAAGTCACGTAAGAGCTAGCGCGCACGAGCAACATTGTCTCCGCAACTATTTTGTCTCCGCAACTATTTTGTCTCTCCACCCATGGGCTAGTATGAAAGTGCGCGCACGTAGCGACGCAACTCCCCATACAATTGATGGGAGAGACAAAATAGTTGCGGAGACAAAGTTGCTCATGCGCGCTGGCTCTAACAGCTGACGAATAAGGTAAATAATAAAGCATATTTTAAAATGTTTTAGAAGCTTTTACAAACATAGAGCACGAAATTCTGTGCGTGTATTTACTATTATAACAGCTGTAATGCATAGTAATAATGCAATTTAATGAGTTTACTTTCACGTAAGCTCTTAAAGCGTTGCAACATCGATACAGAACATCAAACGCATTACCCACGCCACTCATTTGTTTTGTTTACTTTCAAACACGGGCTTTCGTAAAGTGTGCGCAAATGAGATATTTCAAGACTTGGTTGTGTAAAAAGACAAATATACTTAATTAATATAAAATGGCTCTTACATGTTATAGAAATAATATTAGCTTAGTGTTTAAACCATTGGTATAAAAGTTCGTAAATTAATCATCAATCATTTGAAAATATGCGCAGGTATGTGTATCTTCGCATCATATTTATTATATCATAAAACGAGTAAGCAACACATAACGTAAGTTTTATAGCGGCAGTAGTCAGTACACATGGGGCCAAGGCGTTGGGCCAACGTGTTGGGAAAAAATGAAGGATATCAAGATTCCTGTTCACACATTGGCGTACTGATCATTCTGCATTGGCGCTTCAAAGATGGACGTAGTCCGTAGAAGTTCTTGCCGCCGCGGCAATTTATTAATTATTACGTACATGTGCACCAATAACAATGAGTGTACTCTGCCGTCTGCGATGATACCATTTTCCAATCTCTATTTTCCTTTTTTTTATTTCTGTATAAATAAAACATTATTAAAAATTATGTTTAGATTTTTTCAAATGTTTAAAATGTGTAAATTTTACATTTAATTTAATTTTAACTACCTATAAAACGAAACTTTAAAGATTACGGACGGATGTATTGATTGGTGATATTTGATAATATTATTTATGTAATAAAGCATAATTTGATCAAAATCATGCTCATTGTATATTGTTATTTAATTTTTAAGAACAAGTAGGTAACTGTTTCATACTATTTTACTCATTTTATAAATATATTCATTTTTTTATCGAAAATGTATGAAAGTGAGTTATGAAAAACATCTAGAATAATATAATAAATATAAAATAAAACATCTAATTTATTGAGTCATATGGTTTTTATTTTTGTGTAGTTCATGCCGTGGATTCCAAATTATTCCTTCATGTCGATACAATTCTACGAATTGTAAAACCTCATTGCTTGTCCACATCGGCGCCGCCATCGCTATCGGAACATGGAAACGTAAATTTCATTGACGCGCAACGATACTGTCTACTCTGACGAGTAACAACAAACTGAACAAGACACCAACGTGTGAACGCTGTTTGCGGAGCGCGCCAAGATCCTTTGAAGTGTGCACAAAAAACCGACAACATTCGGATGGCCTGCCAATATTGGCGCCAACTAGGCTAATGAAGCCAACATACCGCCAAGTAGCTCTCTACACGTTGGCCCAACCCGTTGGCCCAACACGTTGGCCCCATGTGTACTGCCACCATAAAACACATGTGATATAAGACAATGAGATAGCGCTCACAATACATTTGTCTTGCATGTACTCGTAAATGGAGCAGTTATAAATACACTCGATTGATGATTCCTTCGTAACCCAATAACTGTAACAGAGTATCATCGGTGGATTACGTTAACCCAGATATATAGGGAAAGCAGGCCCTACAAATAACTAACTTTCTATTTTTCGATAGCTAACTAGGTTCGACATTCATCCGTAGGCGAACGCGTTTCGTAAGTAATCAATGGGCTTATAATTTGTGGGTTTATTAAAACGCATTGAATTTACTTTGCAATAATTTTCAAATGTATCTACACTAAATTAAGTATTGCGGTTTCGGTTACAACCTAAGCTCACCACATTAATAAGAAACGCTCTTGTTATATTGTATATTACCTATTCCTATTATTTCAACTCGTGTTATAATTTTATTATTATTTGTAGAGTTTTATTATATTATCATTTTCTTCTATCCTTATGTGACGTAAAAACACGTGGCGTCATTAACAAAACGATCACCTTTAACGGACAATTGAATTATTATTCTCGCCATACCAATATTCAAATAAACCCATCAATGTGCCGACAATATAATAATCACAAGTTAGGTACATTTGCATACAATTGCAACACCTTATGGAGTGAAATATGATGTTTCTCATACAGTATATTATATCATAATTTATGATTCATTCCTTGACTTGCCAAAATATCGTTATGGTAAATTTATGTAAGTACCTTTGTTCGTTATTGTTTCTATCACGATAACATTAAGATAATAACCTTATGGGAGCTTAAATACCAAGTCAAATTGGTAAATTATTGTTGAAAACCATTTAACGTAAGTAATGCACGTTAAACGATTTGCAGCAATGTTTTCAAAAGTGAGCAATAGAGACTTGCAAAATAATGTTTATCGTTTAGTACCTATTCGGTTATTTATGTATAGACGCATACTCAGGAAAATTCAATTAAGTTCTTGCTCGTAGTGATTTGAATTGTAAATCGATTAACGTACCATTTACGGTAAAAACGGTATGACAACACAAGACCTTCTACCTTTAACCCGTGTGGATGTACCGGCATAGAATCAAACGCCCAGCAGATTATGTCGTCACGTGCATCTGTTCTACAGATGTTTATCAATTCTCTTTTACGGCTACATTAAGACTACCGACTGCTTCTTTGTTTTGATATGACATAAATAGTTAATACACACGTCGTCCTAATTTTTCAAAGGTTGAAATTGTGTCAGTTCCGCGTTTATGGAAGTTATTCGTATATGGTGCGCTTTTATAACTTTTTTGTAGAGTGTAATAACGTGATTGCTTATGTTACAGCATAATCAACAAACTTTATTTATTTAGAAAGTGGACTGGTCCAAGAAATTCGAAAGATGTCTCATAATAATTGATGAAGATTCTTGTTCGCGCTAATAGCAGGAAAGGCAGTTCGAAATTTCTGACAGCCCTCAATTATATTAAAATATATACGTGCTGGTTATAAAGTTCAATAAGAGTGCAATTATTTCAATTAAGGGGGAATCATTTCGTTGCCTCAGACGAGAATTAAAGAGAGCATAACAAACATCAAGAATCAAGAGGCGGTTTGCGTCTCGTTTTGTCAATAATGAATCACGATGTGAGAAAAGAAGCAATTGCTCTCATTATAACCCCACATGAGTCACGGAGGAAGCGTTTGACACATGGGGTAGAGCAGCTCAATGTGTGGCACATTCCTATTTGAATTCTCAAGCAGTTTCATGACGTAAGTACGCACGGTAAATAACAAGAACTAAAAAACGTTACTCGACTCTGAATGGATACTTGATTTCATTAAACAAATGACGACTTGTTTAATTACCTTTCTACAAACGAAAACTCAGTTTTAATTACGGGGAACAGCGAACTGGTACTATACGAATTAGAAAAATGCGATAATGTACGTATTAAAACTAATGTAGCAAACAGAATGTTGCTACGATTAGTTTTAAACATATTTCCATCAAATCGTAAATTATCAAAAAGAACAAATAATGAAATCATTACCACCAGCTGTAATAAGCTTAAATGCTTTCAGTAAAGTACTTAATGAAATCCGAAGAATGAATCGGTCAGCAAACGGATATGAATAGCATACGGACGAACACACTGTTCTAATCACACACGTACACAATGCTTTTGTTTATTCCTTCAAGCTCTGTATCTAATTCCAAAGTGGGTGGCCGGAACAATATTGAAATCATCCGATATTGAATTGCCACTAACTTTTAAATTAAATAAATATACGTTCTAAATATAACAAGTACCGTAAATGAATATCTGAAACATTAAAGATAAAATGGTAACGGTCCAAATTAATAGGCTTCTAGTCCTTGAGATATTTTAGTTATAAAGATAAAACCGAAATGAAATATATTAAAATTACGCTTGTAATCTGAAGACGCAAACTGGTTTTGAAGTCTTGAACGGAAGCACTCCAGCGACTAGCTGCCACACTCCAGAACCACCACTCGAGATTACCATAACACCTTAAATAGATTTATTCTTTTGAATGGAACACTTCAAAGATCAAATTCTTATGGTGATGTACTTTTAACATAGTTATGTGGTTACATAACGGTTCCTGCTTGTAATTGAACTCTTTTATAAATAAAGAAATGTTATCCACCAGCAATGTCATGGCACTTAAAGAATAAAATGATTTAATTCGTTTAATTCATCATGATGCAAGTAGATTTGTCATCTATAATATCCATTCAACAAATGCATTTGATATAAGAATGATCTGTAGTAATATGACATTGTTCTCAGCGGGCACCGCTATCTACATATGTATCATTACTTTTACATCACATCAACCGACGTGCACCGGCGGCGCCAGAAAAATTATGATGCGCTATCAAGAGCCTTGATGCTTGCGACTTTTATTGTAGCTTGTTGGACTTTGTTTCATTCCTATAATTAAAAACATATCTATACAACGGATATCTCAGACAACCTTGGAATTGTTCTGATGAGTAATAATGATTTAAGGCTAAAATTGCATTTTAAGAAAGCTATCTCTTGTGTACAAATGATAAAAATTTCCATGATAAGTGAAAAATATACATTTGTCAACCTTGGGAAATAAGGCATGTGATAAAATTATGTTTTCTTGTTTTATTGCACCGGTTTGCATCTCATTTTTAAACGACAATGTGTTATATAAACTTAAACGTTTTGTTATAAGTTTGCCTGATAACAAATGAATAATTAATTAGAAAGTCAGTCAGTGCTAATTAATCAAATTGACGTAAGTGTAAATATAGTCTTTAGTTATTTAGCATGCAATAAGTAGTTCAACCTCGAGTTAGCATAAGTATGTTGCTTGTATTCGAAGAGTGTAAAATATGAAAAGAAATTTTGCTATAAAAATTACGCAAAATAAAACCTACTTAGAAGTCGTTTTAACCTCCCTTAATCCAGCCCCATCCATAACCAGTTCTTAGCTGACATCTACTCGACTAATTTTCAAGAATCCTGTCGTAGAAAGTTGAGCATAGAGTCCTACAATATCAACTTACAACTGTCCTAGAGCAGTTTGTGGCCACTATCATCAGTCAGACAACACAATACATGTAAATTAATATTATTTTGTAGTATTTCTATGTCGTAACAACTAACAAGCTAACAAACTGAGCTAACATCTTGACATTATCAAGTCGTTACAAATATAATAATGCGCTGTTTACTGTAAACGAACCAGGTAATAATATACTATCGAAAACTGTTAAGTAAATTTTAAGAACGTATAATATATTTTTATATTCAAGAGATCTTACTGAACTACATTAGATATCCCACCCTAAAAATATTTTTTTTTATTGAGGAACATAACTCGTTCTGTCAATCTAGATGAGGTGGATCCGTTTAGTTTATAAACATCTCCAACACTAGTCGTACTTCCATCTTTTAATGATAATAAGACCAATTTGAGCTTAAACTTTACACACTGCTAACAAGAACACATTACACAATGCTATTATCCATCACAAAACCTCAGACAATCCTAAACCAGTAATGATACTAAGCAGCGGCAGCGGTACTTTATGATATATTTTCGACAATTGATTGACGCTTTTATACCGAGCAATGTCTGTAGATATAACGAGCCCTCACGGTGTAATCTAAAGTGTTTCACTTATCATAAAACCATTAATTATCCTACATTCGGTACGCCGTACGCCGTACGCCTACGGCCGGGTCGTTCCCGAATGTAATCAATGTAATTGATTTAAATGTAATAATGATAGGGAACAGCGATTGTATCGTGTGTAAACAGTGTAATTGTTACGTATTCAAAATATGAAAATTGTTATATTGCTCCTAAGGGCGCTGTCGTGACTAGGGGACGATAAACATCTTGATTCAACGCGTTTGACTTGTGTTCTGATTTTTATCTCAGATCGCATTTATCTCATTAAATGCTCTACTATAAACATTCTATTGAAATTGGTGCGGGGCGGTGTCCGTTTATCCATTTAAGTACACTAATCACACTTGTTATATCTGATTAATTTTATGTTTTGTTTATTTCAACCTTCACTTACTTTTTCAATAAAAAAAATAATAAAACAGATTTAACAATAAAAAACTTTTTTAAATGAATCAACAATTATTGTGCTCCAAAAATTCCATCATACCAGAAGCTTCAATGTTAAGGCTCGTCTCTATTTCGTTTCATACAAGTTCGGTTGTTTAATGTAACAAATCTCAGCAGCTGAACGTCCTCAATAAAAAAGGACAGGGTCAGAAATCCCACTGATATAATTGAACTAGTTACTAGAGGATCGTGTTACGGTAGCTCAATGAATGCGCGTCCCACAATCTCGATGCAGACATCCGCTTTTGGTTACACCACGTTTTTTTCGTATAACACCCATAATATGAGCGGTAATAAGACAGGCGGGATGAAAGACGGGTTTATGGGCACCCGGTGTTGAGTTACTGGCTATCAGCTATCCTATTAAGGGAAATTATTTGTTTATTACAAATTTGTAATATTAAACAGATCCCATGGGAACTATACAGTGTTAAAATTTAGATAAAATTTACGAATGCTCACCATTTATTTATTATTGAGTCTGATAACTAATAAAATCTCCGTGTATTAGTCAGTTTTCTATCAGAAAGAAAACGACTCACGTGTTCCGGGTTAACCGGGAAAACCCTCTTCGACTGAGATACAAGTTGAGCTTCATTTGAATTGCATCATCTCAAGACGAATTCTGCAAGGAAACGTGACGTCATCAAGTCAACGACCCCTCTGTTATGCTCATAAAACTTCGGTTCGGTAAAATTTGCAACCAAACAAATACAATGCTAACTCAAAAATAAGTCGTATTTCATCTGTATCAACGTCAATTTCGAATTGGATCAAACTGAAAGTAGTGTATTTTTTCATACAAATATTATCCTCCTCTTAAGTTGAATGTGGGGAAAACCTAAAAATAATAGTGTTTTTTTTAGTGCTCTTCCAAACTTTATAGAGCTTATATGATGATTAACTATAGAAGTTTGTTGTATGGCCATTCGCCAATCATCACAAGTTTTTTTATTTTTTTTTAATTAAATTGACCGTTTATATTCTATAGTTAATTCTGTATTTATAAATATCGGTAGCGATAAAACTTAAAAATGATTGAAATAAAATATTTACTAAATTACATTGTTTATGTTAGTCACAATAATAGAACGAAATAGCTCTAGCCCTCATTGAATATACATGATTCAATTTCTAAGAAAATTTATTTAGTAAATACAAAATAGTAATACCTACATATTGAAGCTCTTCAAACTTCGGACGGGCTTACAGCAAAGCGATAGCAATTGAATACAAAATATACGATTACCATTCAAAGAATATGATCAAATGTTCCGTGCGATTAATATCTTATTTATAGACTTCTTAGAGACGTTTTAGTTAGCGTTTATTACGAGGCTTGAATGAGAATACATATATTGAAGTAAATATTTCAAATAACTTCGAAAGAATGAGAACAATCTTCCGGCTTGTATGATAGATTGACTATTATACAGAATAGTATCTAAGACTAGATAGCAGATTATAGGATTCAATGAGAAACACGGTCGTTGAACGGACCTGGTGGTACGCAGATGTTGTTCAAGGTTTAAAATACTGCTAAATTAATTAAGAATCTATCTATATATAGCGGCAATAACAGATTTGTACGAATATTTGCTTATTTAGATTCGTTCCTTTATAGCCAGCCCTTCATATGTAAATATATCATTATGCACCTTTATTAGACGTAAATAGACCTTTTTGGGGTTGTGTAGCGTGCAATGAGGTGTCCACGCGTCGACAGCGCCTGGGCACTAACACAAACCATTTCGCGGCTCACTGACCTCAGTAATTACTAGCTACATTATGAACCCAATAATTTCATACACATTGAACCCTTTCAAACTTGATAACCTGTTGAAATTAATGCGTCAACGACCGCTCAACATACTGAATGGTATGATTTATTAGCATTTCAACGCTCATAATAGCAAATTACGGCAAACGATTTCGTAAGTAAAAATAAACAAAAAGTTTATTACTACCAATTATGTTATTATTGGTTAGTTGTTATACAAATTACTTTTTAAAATAGGTGGGTGGGTTGAAATAGAAGTGAGGCAACTTGATTTTATTTAGTCCCATTGTCAAAGGGAAGACAATAGTGTGTTAAGTGTTGGGCAAGTGAAATAAGTTACAGTTTACAATATACTAATATCGTAGCCCTTATGAACATCTTCACAACGTCTGATCTTAACTCTATGTTAATAAAATATGATTTTATGGTAGAATATTACCTATTCCTTAATCAATTTGTTCTTGTCACCATTCACTTGTTCTACAAGTCACAATTAAATGTATCCAATTAGTAAGCTATGTGTATCTGGATATATCCGTCGTCGCAAATACGATATTCATCTCTCTACAATGTTTACATTTCATACAAACTTACCTTAATAATAACACCATTACCACAAAGTATTAAAATGTTTATTTCATGAGTGCTTCATTCGCTGACAGCCGTATCCTGTAAAACTGGACATTGTATGATTCTTCTTAATGGCATCTCTTATATAAAATAAAATATCACTGATGTTGAGCTAGGTGACATTGAAAAACTAGATACGTTGAAATGGCGAATTCCTTTTAATCGGATTGGAAACATTAAATTGCCTTCCAATTAAAATTTGATTTTACGTAACATGGTTATTTATTTTATGGCACTACATATCTACAATATTTATGTACATTAAAGATATTCAAAACGAAATATTAATCTATATAATTCCATAATCTTTAGGAATGATAAAACTAGGAAAAGAGAATACCTATGATATAATACTTGCGCAAGTAAGATAATTTTGGGCACCTTCATATCTTATCTCTAAGGAAGTGGAATGGTTTGTTGGAATATTGTAATTTACAACGGTGTGCACAGGAAACAGTGAAAGAAAAAAATGTACGAAATAGTTCTTGTTAAAATCAAGAAAGATAAAAAAATAAAGTAAATTTTATTTGTTTTTTTCTTAAAGTATACGCCAGCTCTATTGCATAAACTCGTTTAATAAATTTTCCTCTAAAGGATTAACCTTAAAATAATGTTCCATTAACATAATTTCAATCGTACTTTCACATGACATAAGTAAACAACATTGTATAAAACATACAGAAAATAAATCGCGTGATCCCACTGAATTACCTGAAACAATTTTGCACCATACTCAAGCATTTACGTGTAACAAGTTGTGATGCACTTGGGTGCGACTCGAAGGCTTGGTTGAGGCTCTCGCACGCAATCTCCCTTCATAATATGATTTATGATTCATATAATTTCACAGGAAAGTACTCGGAAATACCAACACCATAATAAATTTGCGTACAATAAAAATATAGAGGCATGTTATAATACGCAACGGGGCCATGGAATGAATTATGAAATTTTATAGTGTGTTTGCAAAGGAGTGCTTTTTTA
>CAJQZM010041556.1:0-23956 GCA_907164665.1 Colias nastes | reverse complement strand
ATGAATTATGAAATTTTATAGTGTGTTTGCAAAGGAGTGCTTTTTTATTTCATTTTTTAATGGAACAATAACCTTTATACTAGGAAGTATTATGATGTTAAAAGCTTTCTATATTATTTGTTAATTGCATGTCGACAGCGCAATGTAAAACGTTTGATAGGAAAGCGACTGCGAAAATTTTCAAGTTTATAGGCTATAAAGACAATTGACTATCACATAAAAGAAGAATATCTAAGGCCTATTCAATTACCGAACCGCGATTTTATATCTCAAAAACCTAACACGCAAATTGATTTTATAAAATAACTGAGAAATAATTTATAAACGTTACTTATTTATGTAAAGGAAGCTCATTAATCATATTTTGTAAATGGTAAGGCCGTGCAAATATAATGTCACACGTGTAAAGCCAATTTATCTAGTTGTGAAACTTTACGATAGCTTACATCGTAATGTTGCATGTTATAGGTCGTTATGGATCCCTCATTGTAGTACCTACTACACACTCGAGAGCTCTTACCTCAATATTACAATGGTTCTAGAGGTAAGTCTTGTTGTCAAGTGATCCTCTCCTATTCTCCCTTTTTTACTATTTATTGTAAGCTCTTGAGTGTCTTCCATTGTTAAAAGTTCATATGGTATTTGTTTCAACTATTCTTATTAAAAATTAATCCTTTTATTTTTTTCTTTTTGTTGCATAAATATAGTCTTGACACTTGTCTCTTTATAAACCTATAATGTATAATGTAGGTACTTAACATTACCTAAATAATAGAAATAACAATACGCGTCTATTATTATTAATCGCATTCAAAGGAGTTTTTTACAGGTACGTAAATAGGCTAGAATCAATTTCGGCAAATTTAAGAAGGGTTTTGAAGCTGGGGCCGTTTGTTTAGTCCAACCTACGCTAAATACTAGAACCATGACATATGCCATGAACCTGTTGCTCTGACACCGTATCCGTTAGCTGTGACATTAGCACAGTAGATAATAATTACTATTTGACCCCAATTCGAGCTCACTTCAATTAATATTCCGACTGCGGATTATATGCTATGTTCTTAATAATTATTAAGGTCCGTAATTCGTAGTTGAAAATTTGACGCGGTATAATTCCTCAACATAATTAATCAAATAAATTGAAGTGCTTATAAGTTTTAAAATAATGTTGTTACATGTAAATTCGCATTTATGATAATATTATGTACTTAGAATAAGAACTTTTTGGTTGAATTTCAGCCAGTAGAGATACAAATTTAGAAAAGAACCCTTAAAAATTACGAACTCTATTTTAGGAACGATAAGTAAAAAGTAATACCACGCGTGATGAGTATTATTTATTGTAAAGCAACTCACGTTTAATTTGAATATTGTTATTGAAAATCGCAAATATGAATCAGTCGGATGGCTCATCGGATGTTGGGCAAACGAATTCAAATCACATCGACTCTATTGATGTTATAAATTACAATATTATAGACCTATTGGTTTAACTATACAAAACATGTTATCCTTGTATTAAACTGTGTATTAAGACGATACAAATAGGTCAGCTATTTATCAATATTATTGTTATTTAGTTTACGACCGCTCCTAAATATCGACCGGGAAGTGGCCATAGCTTACTGGTATCGTAAAATCGCATCGGGGGTCTATTTCCGCGACGGCTATCATTGTATTGCTTATTGCGGAAATAAAAATTTGTATGTATAAAAGGCGGCTGTAGAAATCATTAAATGAACGGAAATGGGAGTCGAGGTACCATTCAGGTTCAATGAAATTGTGACATACGAATAAACGTGAATTAAGATAATAATCTGTAGTGCAATAGATGTATGATTGTGGGTATGATAAATTATCTTTTTAGTAATGGGCGTAGGATCAGAGTCAAAATATTCCCTTTTTATTAAGTGGTACTAAAATTGATGACTTAGATATACGCATGTTATAAATATTTTCATTTTTACTAAGTGCCCATCAAGATTTTTAAATTATAGTATTTCAATCACAATAAGTACCTAACAATACAAAATTATAATTTTAATACAACAATTAAATAAAATAGACGTCTAAACAAAGCACGTGTAATGAAATTCTAAATTGATGTGCGTACAATTAGTCTGCATTCACGCCCCAGCGCTTGTATTCAAATTTCGAACGCGCTGTTCGAAATTTAAATTCGAAAACTACCAACAATATTATGTGCCTTCTTTTGTTCTACAGTCGTATTTGTTGGCTGGTTAGCATAGACTATAGAGCCAACCATAAGCTATAAAAATTGTGCAACGTATTCGATATGTGTATATTCGAACGTTGACGAATTTTTAGTTTATCAATGATAGAAAAAACATGTTCAATAATACGTTTGCAATTATTATTATGTCAGCACAAACGGCGCGTTGTACAGTTAAGCAATAAATCATCGTAGTTATGATACATTATATTGCTTTATGATAATCTAACGCTAGGCGAATGTCATGTTCTTCACGACTAGTAATCGTAGATATTCATGTTAGTGCATAGACATGAACATAATAATAGTACATACATAGTAAGCAGTGGTAGCTTACATCTGCTATCTGAAGCTATCTAAGAAACCTAACACGTAGCTCTGTCATATGTCAATATGAAATTGATTTGTTGTACGTGCTTTGGATGCAAACGTTTTCTAGGTTAGCAGTGGAGGAAAATCGGTCGTGCAACTATGTTGATATCTGTTTCGTTCTTACGCACAAAAAGACGAAAATATCGTAATATTATCATTTAAAATGGCGTGAAATTAAATAACATATAAGATATTTACCTTTTAGTTTAGGTAAAATGTAAAGGATCGTTCCTTTATTTAATGTATACGTAGTACTTAGACAATATTCTATAAAGCTCAAAGTGAATTTTTGCCATATTGCTAACCGCCATTTTGTTAGAAAAACATGTCATGAACATGATTGATTGAAGATCGTTATAGAGGCAAGAAGTCAAAGATAATGGTCAGGTCCCGCTTTCCTCACAAATGGGACGGAATAACAAGCGACAAACGTGAAGTGAAACCAAACACGAAACTAATGATGTCGTGGAAATGTAATTGAACCTTTTACAAGTGAAAGTTTATATTTTGAAGTATAAAACAGTTCTGAAAATTGAAAATGAACTATCATTAATATTGAACTCTCATACTTTCATGTTTAAGTCTTTGAAAGTTTATATCATTTATACTTTTAGTATAAATAGGTACTATACAAATGTATTCGAAAAGGCATGTTACAATAAATAAAATAACATTATTATCGAGTCATCTAAAGCTGTTTAAATATTCATTAAACCTACTCGTAGGGACGTGTTTTGCAATGCTTCCAAATTATTGAGTATTGATTCACCTACCGTTGTATTAGCAAACGATTTTGTTGAAAACACAAATGTTGAGCAATAAACACATTTATACCCAATTCTCGTAAACAAACGTACGGAGCAAGAAAAACGTATTTACTATCGGCTTGCGAAATCATGACGTGGGTTAGGAAAGCCAAACATCTGTTTATAATTTTTATTTTTTAGCAAAATCCGTACAATTTTAAAACATTCGAGATATAAAGCAGACCCAAACGATTATTCGTGGGCAGCTTTATTTCTTTTTATTATCTACTCAACGACGATAATGAAACTTGAGTATTTTTTCGAACAATACCGTCTTAAACCGGATTGAACAATCCCTCTACATCATTTAAATTCCCATTAACCTGATACAAAGTAAACAAAACCTAAGAAAATAGAATATTTGAAATGATTCACTTAATTAGAGACAACAAAACATGAGGTCTTTATGTATGCCGCTAGATAAACCAAAATGAATAGCTTTTAGTCGGCACGCGTCGAACGCACGTGAACCAACATGCTTAACGTAGCAGAAACTGGGACAAATATTCGACTATTCCGGCTATCCTGAGTGTGCCCGGGTACTCGACCGTGGTAATTATAGAATAAATGTGAAAATCTCAAAGGACTATTTTGGTATTGATTCCCAATACGAACAAGAATGTTTTAGTTAAAATCGGTATCGTGAATATCCAAAAAACTGTTCTTTATATTATTAAAAAGTCCCTTTTGTTTATAATACGCCAAAATCTTATCATCAATACATTCAATAAAACACCGCATGAAAGGGACATGAGATCACACAAAAGAATATAATTTTTAGGGCCACTTTGTTAAGCGTCTTTGAATTTTAAAGTGTGCGTATCCCTTTTGAACTTTTTGCAGATAAACCTGAGTAACCTGAAATATTATATTTCGTTTCACTCACGCCTTATTGATTGGCTTACAAAGCTTCGGCTTAAAAACTTAATGCATGTTAACAGAATCTGACTCAACACACTTCAAAATGTATTATGACATTTATTGTTTTGAAAAGTTTTAACGATCACGTTTCCTTTTTTCTGTTTACTGAATATAAATAACGGTTTATTTGCTTTACAACAGCCAGGTGCCCGCGCAAATCAAAGCTAAAACAAAGCAAGCTCTGTTCAGACGATTCAACAACGACGAGTTTGTTCCCTACGTTAAAGCATCATTATAATATGGGATCACTAGAAAAGATATTCTCTTTTATCAATTTCATTTCAACAATAGGTACCATTTAGTGTAGGTACTTGCCAATTGATGCCAAGGACGTCGGTACTTACCTGTAAACAAAGAAAACAAATAAATGGCCAATGTATTTAATATTTTTGAAAGTGGAAATAAATAATATTGGTAAATGATCTGGTAGTAGCATTCCGGCAGAACAATCACAATATAAATAAGTCTACTCTCTCTGCTGAGAGAGTAGACTTATTTATATTGTGATTTGATTTTATTTATTTATACTTCTATACTATAAACTAAACAATATAACTCAACAAATGTTGATCGTACACTTAAATTAGCACGGAAGTTGCATTCTGCCTCGTTTACTTATTGAATTGTGATCTCGAGGGTGAAAAGTAAGTAATTAAAGATATTGGTGCACTCGATGTCACTGGGGATATTTATGTGATGTGACCACCCTGGAAAACCATTGTGTTTCAATTTACGCCAGTCACCAAGTGACAGTAGGGGAATTCAATCTAGGGTCTTATTGTATATTTCTGTTTAATGAATTCTTTGTTATACTGTAAATAGCTTTGTAACTGAGGAATAAATAAATTCTCAAGTGCCATTCCGGGAATAGTTGAAATTGATTGTTATTTGAATCGTTGTGATATTTTGGTTAGTACCTAATAGATTTTTGATACTCGTTGAGGTAGATCATAATAATAAGTTAGTGAGTTAATTAATAATTAAATATTATGTTTATTATGTCTACTGTTTTATCACTTTCGAAACTAAATTATAATATTATATTGAACCACTCATTTCTAATATATGTAATATGATAAATTATCAGATATAAAACCAAAAGTTTATTCATTATATTCACCTTAAACGGTTATCTTATGGAAATTAAACGTGTTACCACTTCACAAATCACTTAAACGGTTTAAATCAATAAAAAGCCATTAGTGATTTCGAGCTCTATCTCAGAGCTTACGCGTTAATTGAAAGGCTTACATCGATACATTTGTGTGTATGGATAGTTGAACTATTGTAAAACAGAAATAGTTCGGCCCTTGTCCAAAACACTCGTAAATTAGACGCTCGTGAGTTCAGAACAACGAAATCATGTTTAAATCGTAGCCGAAAGATCACAAATAACACACGCCGTAGAAAATAATTACAACTGATTATAAATCGTACAAGCCAGAACGTACTGTATTCCATGTACTTAAAAGTCATGATGGGACGCATTAAATATATTCATTGTTACCTTAATTTGTGACTGGTTTACAGACAGGCGGAAAAAACAATAAAACACGCTCCTTTGAACGGGAATTCATCTCGTTATGTTTCCCATAAAAGGATTGGGATTTCTTTTTCTCTTGGTGAGATGTGAATTTATTTTTTAATTAACTGCGGTACAGAGGCGATTTACGACTGGTATATGTAACCTTATTATTAACTGGGTCTAGGTGAATTTAATAGATCGTAAGCGTGGTTTAATGATGATTAAACTACTAAAATAAAGTGGTATTTCTCAAGTGTTGGCGAGTAAATACAAGTTTATAAATAAAATATCACACATACATTAATAATAATGAAAAGTTAGAGCATTTGTATTTAATAACTAGCAGTCCGCCCCGGCTTCGCCCGTGGTACATATTTACGTTTTCTCTACGTAAGAACCATCCTCGTACTTCAAGGAATATAATAAAAAAAGAATTAACGAAATCGGTTCAGCCGTTCTCAAGTTATGCGCTTACCAACACATTTTGGGATTCATTTTTATATTATAGATGTGCGCATAAAGCATATTTTGGTAATTGTATCTATGAAATGATAGTTCCTACGTGCAATAGCTTTTTCTAAAGTACGTGAACAGATAAATGAAAGTAAAGTAGAGGTAAGTATATAATCAATAATAAATGTTTATACTAAAAAAAACTTTATTTTTGAATTAATAAAGACGATATCGTTTAATACTTTGAATTAATTTATTAAGCACACTAATCTAGGAAGGGAATTTTATGTGCTTGCAATATTATTACTTGCTCAAACACAACACAGGATATAAAATATTATGCTCTATAAATATTTAATGGCTGTTTTTATGCAGCTATCACCGAATTTCGATTTGTGTAATAAAATGCGTTCACTTCATAAAGTGCATAAAACAATGTCAGCAATAAGGAACAATTACGAAACAGTATCTATTTTTGTACAGCTCTGATTTTATAGACAACTTCTATTTATCGGAAGATGGACACGTTTTTTTAACAACAAGATTTAAAAATGAAGAGAACGTTTCCCTTTTAGATGTATTATATTTCAAACCATTTATAGAATATAAGCATGCATATTGCATAAAATAAAAATTACCCGTATGAGTATATAAAAACACATAAGGTTTAAAAGATTGATTCCCCGATAACAATCTTCAGCTCTGTATGCATATCGTAATTGGAATTACAAATCTCTTAATTCGAGAACTTAAATAATTACAACAGCCGGTAACGATTATGCTGACATACATTACTCTGTTGGCATATTTTCAGTCCCATGTCACATTTGGTTGGAGTTATTAAGAGAGATTTATAAGGACTACATGCTCACATCTTTCGGCAATAAATCGACGAGTACAGCTCATTACAAATCTGAGATTTCATTTTGCGTCCCGTATAAGGATGTGATTAATTACACAATATTGCACAGTAAGCGCTTCTTCGATCAGTTACCGCCACTTACGCCTCGAGAGATTCTGTAACGGGTTATCTGAAATGCAAGCACATCCTGTTGTAATAAATGTACTTCCCTAAATGGACGTGTTAATATTACAAATTACAATGGATATTTTAGCATAAAGGCTTCATTCAATTATTTCTTGCTAAATATTTATGACTTCTCCGAACCAAAAGTAGCCTCGCATTGTGGCATTTAATCTTAAGCTCATCACAATATAATTTAACTGTACATAGAAAATGCACCTATATCTGATGTTCATTGCTCAAGCAATTTCAATAATAGCTTGTGATTATTAGGGAAGTGAAATCAAACAGGAATAATAATAAATAATATAATTTGCACAGACTTATTTTCGCGTGTGCCGATAGCGTGGATTTATAGCGTGTAATTATAGAGTACAGCTAACTCATAGCTGTATTTACCAAGACCTAATATAACGTGGGCCGTTACTACTACCAGTCCAGCAATACGAAACTAACTAAACATAAGATGAGTACGTAATATCGAACTTATTTAGTACAAAACTCTATATGACCGAAGAACAAAGGCAAAGGCAAAGAACGGTATTATACCATGAATTATAAGACACCGAAAAGCAAAAGTTGCGTGTATGTAAACAAAACTCAAGAGAAACAAAACAAATAGAAGTATTGAAGTTAACGCGGTGACAAAAAAGCACGCGTGGAGCGGGTCTCGTCTCCCACGCAAATTCCTCCACTAGTGCCAAGATGCAACACAAAACTGATCGTTGCCTCACCTGCCCTAATAACTAAACTCAATCAATGTCACCATACATTAAACTACGCGCAATCGCAACGACATTTCAAAGAATGACAGAGAAAATACGTTCAAATGTGCAACGCGGAGGAAAACATGAAATATGGTTAGCGTGCTATTAGCAAGTGTAATCCGAGTACGGATCCAGTCGTGAGGTCGATATTTAAATGAAGTTTACGCCAACTTGACGTGCAAGTTAATTGAAATGTATTATGCAAATATGTCTGCAAATAAAATATCCTGTTGTAAGCTGGGGGCAACGTCCGCAATTCTGATTCACCCACCAAATTCGAGATTAGGACGAGTACTCGAGCGTGATACCTAAATATAGACCGGAAGGGTGCTCAATGCTCATGTCTTGATCTCGATATGTATATACTGATAATATTATTGTAATAACTAAAATATCTCGTGATCTATCATAATATTATTTAATAAGATTAAAAACATTTCATTTTCATAACAATCTATACCTACTGCAAAATTAAATATTAATATGTACCTATTATATTGCTGCTTAAAATAAATTCATTTTCTTAGCAATCGATCAGGACAGTCATGACATGAAATAATTAATGCAACATATAATAAGATAAACATGGTTTAGAGTTTTTAGACTATAGTTGACTACTCCGTGTCTTTGCTGAATCGATTTAAAGAAGCGCTACCTATAAATTCGCTCTGAAACATTGCATTGTAGAGCAGTGATGGTGAAGAAAATTATTTTTCTTATTCCCCTTCTTGCAATACCACCGCTCTCTGAAGCTTTTTCTTAAAACAACAAAAAGTAAACAAACAATCAATCATAATTTAGGGAAATATTGCTATTGGGAGAATTTTGTTATTCCATAAAACGTTATAAATTCAGCCTTGTATAAAGTTTACGAATGATGTTTTGAACAATAACAGCTCCTTGATAATCCACAAATAAAGCCAACAATCAACATTTATAATTATTACTCATGAACGCCGAATACCATTTTCACAGAATTGTAAGTCATTGAGATCATCATCTGTTTTCAGACAATGCTTCGTCATTAAAAATTAAACCCGTTCATTGGTCAATTTGTAGTTCTAATATGATTCATTGTTATTCATGGAAAATATATTCTTGTTCCTATTTTATGAATATGTGATAAGGCTTTTTGCAAGACCACAAACATTTAATGATTAAAACCTTATTTAATGGAATTTGGATTTTCCGATTTTATAGTCTAGTAGGTAACTAGTTTTGATACTAAAATGTTATTGCGCTATCCTGCGTTTCAAAGATTCTTTCAGCTTTTAACTAAAATGATTTTCGTGGCATGATTTGATTATGAATGTTAAAAGTTCATATAAAGCTCAATGATATTATAAAAATTATCCTCGCCAAATCTCTTATAGTAAACATTATGCTAATACGTGTTTACAGTCCCCGACTCCGTCTGTAACGAACGTCAACTTCCTAACACGATAAGCCGTAAGGAGGTCAATATGAATCAAACACAACTATCATTACAACTTTAGAGATACCGTTAAACCGGTTGACATTACTTTATTAAATCCGCAACATGCAATCAATTATAGTCGTGCGCTCTCCATTCTGTATGAAGAAAAACATAGAGCTATTAGAAGCACAGTTACGTAAAACGCATAACGTTTTACGAATGTGGTAAAAAGTTAAAAACTGGTCATTTTGCGCTGGCGTGGAGCGAATAACGGATTTGTGCAAGTCAGTCAATGGGCTGATGGGGTCAGTCGAGACTCGCGACTCTAGGATAGACAGCTGTCTGCTGTATGTTATTAGCTGCTATTTTAATTACAAAACAATCGCTTTAGAGCTTTAGGTGTGGCCAATGGACAGTCGTATCTCTCTTTTAATGCTTCAGACTATTTTAATTATTATTAAATTTTGTAATGGACTTTACTTTGAAATGACATTTGCATATTTTAATTTAAAACTAGAAATGTTAACAATTTAATTAATCCTAGCTCACAGGGCATAAAATATGCAAATCTTTAGCGTAAAAGAATATAAAACTTTATAGCATGGAAACGGCATTAATTCGTCTTCCATTTAAAAATATGTATAAGTATATAAAAGCAAAGCATTAGGAATCACCCTTCAAATAAAGTCCATTAGAACCATAACATCGTGACCCTTGACGTATATTTAATCAGTGTCTAATAAACATTGATCAACTTTCTATGAAAAGATTATCTCGTGGTAGTCAATAATCCGTTAGCGCCATAACTGTACACACGATCAAGTTACTATGCCACCGTAGTCCCTACAGCCGACTGGGCCACGGGTAACTGCTTCTATCGGCATCTAGTATCTTGTTTCTATCGTATAGAGATATCGCAATGAGTATCAGACAGTAATTGAATCTTCAATGCGCATTTAATAGACTTGATGTTGATTTGTACGTTCCTTATTAACGTTTTGTTGTTGGTGTTAAATTGTACATATAAAGTAAAACTACTAAACGACAAATGTACCAGTATTAAATTTGGTAAATATAACAGACAAAACCGATAAATCATTTCCAATCCTTTCTTTTACAGTTGTCGGAGCAGGCATTTAGATCTCAGCGTAACAACATTAAATAAATGTGTTCATTTATTTTAAATGAGATCTACAACGCAAAAGGACGAGCATCATTCTAACTAACTCAATTCGATACTGCGGTAGTAATGTGATCGTTTGTCCAGATGTCAGCAAATACCAATCTCATAGCTTGTTCTGTAATAGAACTGATATTTATTTAAGTGGTACAACGCTCTACAGTTGTAATTGATTATATTCTTCTTAGTAATAATTGCGTCTGGTAAGCACTGCACTCGCCTTTTACAGAATAAACATATTATTACACCTATGCATAATGCAATATATAAAGTTTAATTAGGTACCTCGAAAGCTATGAAAGTGCGAAGCTGCTGCGGCCGGTTGAAATTAAAATACTGAAAAGTTGTTTCTGCAATTATTACATAAAGTTTTTATAAGATAAAAGAAAGTGCAGAGTTATCAATTATTTCATAACATACAAACATTACGATGGGTAATATTTTTACAAGAGTTAATTACCCTTTGAAAGTATGTCTCTGTAATGTTTTCTTATATCCTTATCTTGCATACGTAAACACTAGTAGAAGTAAACAGTGTTATATGTAAGTATGCATCATCATTTCCATGTATCATTTTATTGTGATTATGACTAATTCGCAAACGTTTTATTAATAACAATTTTATTGATTCCATTACGCAAACTGTTGATAAGCTCAAAATAATTACTGAAGAGCATTTTCCTGTTTATTTAAAAGAAACGGCAAGCTGTAAGAATATAAGATATTTTTATTATTTTAAAGTTAAAAGCATTATATAAAAATCTTTCATATTTTTTAAATTATTTGTAATGGATAAGCTCGCAGCAATTAATCAAATATGTACACGTAAACTTAGTTTAGAGATCTTGCATTGAGACAAATACTTACATTCTAACGGGTTGCTACAGAAATCAGAATCAATACAGTCACTAGTTGTTATCAGATAAACGTTGATATCTCAACAATGTTTGATATTTCCACGACCTGCCTCGCCGATACGACATGTATTCGTGAGAAATGTGCATTGAAATCATTTTACTTTGTTTGCTTTTGAGTTTAGTCAACATTAGATAGAGCGATGTAGAGAATTCCTTCCCACCCACGGCTACATGAATACCTACGCACTGAACAACGGCGTTGAAGAATATCTATCACAAAAAATGTGAAAAGAAAAGTAATCTACACTTTTCTTATAGTTATACGTATACATATACCTACTTACATAGATATATCGCTTAGATAATTCATAGCGAGTGATGAACAAGTTCTGGTGATCTATGACAAAAAATATTGTTTTTGTTCCAGATTATTTAAAAGAAACTATTATAATTATTATCTTATGCGTAGATACTATTATTTTTTTAAGTCAGATAACGATGTTGTATTATTAATTCAATGAAATAAAATTGCATATTAAACGACCACAATATCATTTTAACGCATTTTTGTTTTTATACGCCTTTGTCGTTTTCAAATACATAATTAAATTCATAATGCATGCACACATATTTCTTGTAATCCAAAAACAGGTGGATATTAACTTGTAGCTCTATTATAACTCTAATGTAAAAATCCATACTAATATTATAAATGCGAAAGTAACTCTGTCTGTCTGTCTGTTACTCAATCACGCCTTAACTACTGAACCAATTTGCATGAAATTTGGTATAGAGATATTTTGATACCCGAGAAAGGACATAGGATAGGTTTTATCCCGGAAATCCCACGGGAACGGGAACTATGCGGGTTTTTCTTTCTTCTGCGCGGGCGATGCCGCGGGTGGAAAGCTAGTGATTAATATAATGACTTTCAACAAGTTGTCATGGGTAAATGAACGCGTGTGTGACCTCTGAATAGAATTTATCATGGTTAAGATTATATTATGGAGTCATCTATCAATATATTTTGACCTCAATGACATCAACAGTATTTGTTACTTGCTGTTTGTGGTTTATCTTGAAATTAACATAATTTAACCAAATGGAATTATTAATGTAACCTTATACCCAAATAGATATGTATACATATATTATATTTCGCTTCGTTTTAACATAATTAAACTAGTTATATATTCTACACAGATTAACGTTGTTGTATACAATAGCACAATTAAATTACAAAAAAAAGTAAAAATACTTTCTCATACTTCTAGAAAGCTCAGCCGTTGCTATTTCGAACATAAAAATGTGGCGCTATTGTGGTTAACAATTAGATTTATAGTACGAAACGTCCAACATAAAATACACTTTCACTGGCTAACAATAATAAAGGGAACTACTAAGGTATGGGCACATTCTTTGGAATCTCGAGATTTACCTGCGCCTGTCCATGCAGCTTGTTAACTTTGTGAGCGTTTCTCGGAACTCTGACACCTTTTACGTCGAAAGCTTTATGTATTTACATTTACTGGTGTACGTCGCTAATGACTAACTTCTAGTACGTGTTGTACTGATTCGAAATCACCTCGTTAACCGCGTACACGTGTTATTTCCCCGTTTTAAATAAATACATGTTTTATTCGTCGCTATAAGAGAAAACCTTTGACTAATGTACATATCAATTGAGTATTAAACGCCGAATGTTTATTTTGAAGAATCATTTAAATATCTATAAAATAAAAATACAATAAATTAAATTCTTACACAATTTCTACTAACATTACCAAAGGAACACATCACCGAAAGGATCTACAATTACATCATAAAATGTAAAGTCATTTATAACACCATACAATCGCAGTTCTAAAGCATACCAGTAACCAGTTATATACTAGTTAAGGATTCAAATATGAGCACTTGAATAGTAATCTGAAGCCCCAGGGCAGGTATTTACCATAACAAGGGGGCTTATACAATAGGCCCTCGCATTAGTGGGAGCTACGTGCCAAACAGGGTGTTAAACGAGCGATCTTAGATATAACAACTTATGTATTATGCTCTTAAGTGTACACTAATTATCTCTTGTACTGCGAATTATGAGATAACATTTTATACAGACGTATAATCTGAGTTTATCTTGATGAAAATATATAGTATTTAATATTTAAATATCGCATCTATAAAACTCAATTGATTCTGCCATCTATGTCGATAAAACTATAACTCGGACAGTTTCCCAATGTTTTTATTTCTAAATATCGTTATAGTTCGAGGAAAATAATAAAGACGCGTAAAAAATATACAAAGTTTCACGTATAACATCTAGTTGCAATCCCTTTTGATACCAACTTATCAAGTAATTTATACGTTTCTCTGAAACCATGACAGCGCAGTATCCGATGCCTACTGACTGTACGTGATTGAACACTTCTAAATAGTTTCACTTGAAACTGTTATTATTAACCGCTTTGTCCCAAATAGACGTAAGACGTGCTGCGAGTAATCGAAAATACATTTAAACTAATGAAAACTCTTTTTTGTTATTCTAAATAGTTGCAGTAATTAAGATAAACTTTATATGAAAATAATAATAATATCATGTTGGTAAGTAATACTCGTATCACTTACCAAAATCATCCCTCATAAAAATATGATGTTATAATGCTATTAAATTTTTTGGCACGCAAGTATTAAATGTATATGTAATGGTTAAAAAATACTAATGGATGAAGCGAAAGTGGTCAGTATCAGTCAGGGGTCCAAAACCATATAGGGTAAACTGCAAGACATCCAATTAGAGGGAATGCGTGCCCATCAGACTAACTTGATACACAGGACGTTATATTTATCTTCGTGTTTCTTGCATATAGTTATTTTCTGTTCGCTTGTAATAAATTTTGTAAATTTATCAAAATAAAGTTCAAAATTATATTATTCAGAAGTCAAATTGTTATGCAAATGGAAAAAGAAATCTCAGAACAATAAGTTGTTTTAATGTCGTGAAAATTAAATCCAAAAATGCATTCAATTATAATTAAAAGATTTTTCTTAAAAATAATTCAAATTAGCATAAAAGTTACTCTTAAGGTTGTAGAGATAAACTACGATAACATGGCGCGCCCCTCCAAATTACTGTTTCAATGTGTGTAGTGACATCCTTACGAAGGAGTTTGTATGTAGTTGTACGTATTCGTCTTTACTCGTACAGTACTCGTAATATCTCACTTATTACCAGATTTGTTGGTCAACTAATCATAAGTTGCCGAGCGCCCAAGACAACGCACGTGTCGTTTTCATAGAATACGTCAGTGCAGCGCCATTACTAATAATAATGAGCGATTAGAGCGTGACTAGTCGAGCAACAAATCCGTGGATTTGTTTTTGTTTGACGGCCGTCTCATTACGCACACATGCGTTGTGAATCTTGGTGGTGCATTGTAAATACTTTCACAAATACTTTCAAACGTTTTGAATTTTGGAGGGGCGCGCCATGTTATCGTAGTTTATCTCTAGTAACAGTGAAACGACTTTGAGGATTTGGACGTTCTCCCCGCGCTAGCCACGCACCCCCGCTTCATTTTTACGTGCGCAGAGCGTGATCCGCGCTATCGCAACTATCCGCTCGCGTCGCGTTCCGCAGCAGCCCGGGCATTTTTATAACCCGACTAAAAAGAAGGGTTATGTTTTTCGCGCCTATCTTTGTATGTATCTAATATTCTTTATACTCTGATATCTTCCGAACCACTGGATGGATTTCTTTAATTAGGGTATCGTTAGATTCGTCGTATTAGCCCAAGTTTTGTTAGATAGGTGACAAAAAAAAAGAAAAATGTGGGGTGCTAGACTAAAATACAAAAAAAAAATCTTTTTCTGCAATATGGGTATCAAATTAAAGGTATCATAATAAGGATTCCAAAAAAGTGTATCATGCTTATATTACCTACGATAATAAAACAACATAGATTTATTTTTGTGAAATGAAATCAGTGATGATAGGTATTTGTGAACGAAATTTTAAGAGAAAAGCGCCTGAAAGAAATGCAATTTTATTAACATTGTAATTTTTTCAGGCGCTATTAAAAAAACTTTATTTTACTTTTTTATACTGAATTTACTATTTTAATAGTTTAAATTTTAAAAAGGTAAAATTGTACTTTATAGGGCGTGGAGTTGAGAGTCGTAAATTTTTTTGTGGTTAGCTATTGTCCTATGGAACCCAAATCTGAAATTTCACTTTGAGGATACTTTTAGTTTTTGAGTTACGAATTTTTGAAAATCGGAAAATAAGTATAGAAAGTTACTCCATCTTATTTTTGTTACGCATATATTTTATGGTTTTGACGTCAGAATGGCGGGACCACTTTGTTTATAGAATATCTTGAAATCCTGTTAGAGTAGAAGTTTTTTACGAAAGTATAAAATAGTACCTACTAATTATGCACTAAATTATAGGTACATAATTTTCAAAATGCCTGAGGAAGTCCCGCCATCTTGACGTAACGGATATTTGGTGTAGGGCTTTGACCTACTAAGCTAATCAATGTGCTACTAAAAAGAATAAAATAAAAAAGTTGTTAAAAAACCCGACTGAGAAAAAAACAAGTTCAAAACAAGATTTCTAATAGAAAACTTAGTTAGTAGCAGGCGGGCACACATTCGCAAACATAGCTAAAAGAAAACTTATGTGAAACCACGCGCACGCACAAAATTGTCCAAAGAAAAATTGCACAAAATTGCCATCCACAATTAGGCAAAATACAATTTTAGAGAATGAGCAGCACAACCTCCTCGTCCGACAGTTCGAGCTACAGTGCCGCCCGTCGCCCGCGCACGGACCCGCTCATTTCATTTCATTTAGAAAACAGTGAATAATTATTATTTGTAGCTCAATAAGAACTTGCCTTGTCTCGTCAAACGTACAATTTATGACAAACACCTTTTAAAATATTATTGTGAAAGAAAAATAGCAAAACTCCATACCGTTTAGACGTAGTTACGAAAATTCAAACAAGAAATGCTCCACTTTGGAATATTTTTTCGGACATTATTTTTATAGATAGAATTATTTCAAACGTTCAAATTAAAGTTTAAGGTCTAATAAGTAACATATATTTTTTTGGACATTTATATTCACTAACCGAAGAGTAGTTAGACGAAGAAAACAGGCATTTGGCAGTAAGTAGCCCCTTATGCCCCAAAACATCACATAACGGCCCAAAATAATTGCAATTAAAAGAGCTAATTAAGACATAAAATTTTAAGAAACTTTTAAAAACGAGGCGAAATATTTAAGCCGCCTGTATACGTAGGTGTCCATAAAAGGCGGCTCGACAATGCTCTGAGAACTCAGCTCATTTAAGAGAAAATATTACATCGTGCCGGAGCCGACTCGCTACTACGCTCTGAAATGGAACTTTGCGACCAACTTTGTCATCCTCGTGTGAAGATAGCGAACAAAACCGCTTTAAAAAAGATATTTATTGATAGTGGTGCCGTTAACTTATTTATGAGAACCATATTCGCAACCGACGTCGTAAAATTTATTCTAGAGTTCTGCAACTCTACATATCAAAAATGTAGTAATAGAATTTAAATATGTTTTTTTCCCAATTGATTGAATATATGATAAGTTGATTTTTCCACCATAAGTCATAAAAAATCAATGCATATCAACATGGAGGTATTCCGCTGCCATATAAGGAGATTACGTCATTCCAAAGCCTTAATCAAACAGAGGGCAGCAGCGTCGCCGAATATGATATCACCAGGATTATCATTATTTATCTGGACATGATAAGAGGATAAATTAACATGGGCGCCGTGTCTGATAACTGTATCCTACCTATAGGATATAATATGTATGTATCTCTATCTATTTGCATTCCACCGTTAAATAAACTTTATACTTTGCATGAAACGAAATCAATACAAAACAAATTTGAATCTATGCTATGATTATTTGATATGATGGAATAGAATCGTTGGCGAGCAAAAAGCATTTTCATTAAACTCTTTAACATTTTTTTTCTTTGCTCTTTTCTGAAGCATCTGCTACAAAAAACGCTGGACAATCTCGTACATAAGAGGACAGACTGGCGTGACCTTGCGCTCACAAACGAAGGCTGCACGCTATACAAGGCTGAAACCACAACAAAAAGAAATAAAATTCGAGCGCGTAAAGACGTGCCACAAAAAATAAAGAACAGACGATGTTCAACGCGAGTGCGATGGACCGAAAATTCAAGCTTTTTGTATTAAAGTATTTAATTTTCAAATGATATTTATAGACATTCTTTATAAATTTAGATAAGCAGATTTATAGCTCATTCTTCAGTTGATGAAGGTTTATTGTTTCAAATTTTAATGTATTTAGAAATCGACGACAATCATTTATGGTACATTTCAGTGTGAATTGTTGTGTTCCTTACTTTTGTAAAGAAATATTGGATAGGTTTACATTGAGTCACTGTAGAGCGCTGCAGCCAATAGGTATAAACTATAAGGTGTATAGTACATTTCGATAATAAGGCCGGCCAATATGTATGATTACTTTAAAAAATCCAAACCCTAGTAGAACAAATATTATTTTTGTATAGTAAACGTCATTCACGTCTTATTACAAACCTTACGCGTACCAAATAGCCAAATTCAGCTAGTGGTATACAAAAGGCTGCGGAAGTTGTCATAATGTACGTATACGTGTTGGCATGTGGATTGTGAACCGTTTATTGGGGGCAGATGTTATGCGAATTAGGTTACACTGATATGATAATATTATTATTAAACACTGATTTTTCTACTCTGTCAATGTTGGTCATGAGAATTGTTGGATTTTTTGATAAGGTATTAGTGAGTGATATACATATCTGCAATTCATGTCATTTATTTTTCACCATGATTGAGAGATATAGATTAAGCACGATTACATAAGTAACAGTTTATTCTTCCCTAATCGAATAGCCGTATTTTCATGTTGTAATCATAAGCTGCGAAGTTTCATTCATTAAGCATAAAAATTGACATCATAAATGATAATACAAGCAGAAGATTGAGATATTATGCAATAATTGACACCAATGAACGGTCAATGGAGCCGGCAAGTGCCACGTGAGAACAAAACAGCATTGATACAAACGATGCAATAATTGTGCGTCAATAGTCGATTGATTTATTGGGAACGCATTCAAAGTGCGAATTAAATGCAATCTATATTAAAATATCTTGTGTTATTTGCATATAAAATATTATTAGATATGCTTGTTGACCTCTTACGCTCAGTTGGAAGCGCATGAACGTTGCAAATGGCAGGTCCTAGATGTCGTTTGTCGAAAACTAAAAAAAGAAATATTACGATTTCCAGTTAAACAAAATCGATAAAATAGATATATGTACAACAAATCCAAAACTGAGTGCAAAACAAAGAAAGAAAGGATATAGAAAATAAACCATAATAACATCACTCCGATATTTTGAATGGCTCTAAACCAAACGACAGGTACCTGAAAGCATTAAACTCAATATAAATTTTCATTCCAGCCTAACCAGTACATCAACTATACATTGCACATTCTTGCTACCGGACTTAATTTGAATATATATCGAGTGTTGAGTTACCGGTTGATATAGTTTACTGTGGTTAGAAGACTGGTTGAGAGCCCACACGCTGCGTGGGCGGACTGCCTTCGATTCGCCTGCACTTGAACCTTTCTAAAGCCCTTTTTAAATAATCGGTGGCAATTAATTTAATAAAACGTTTTTTGATAAAATTGAGGCATTTGAAATGCAGAATACATAGACGCATTTATTATAAGTACTTCTAAATGATACAATTACCCTATTGTAATGTGTAGTCATAATCTAAGCGGATATCTATTTTTGCTGACGACGACCTCAATATGAAACAGCCATAAAGTATTCTAATTGCTTTAAAATGTAAATACAAATATGTTCTTTTTATACTTTTTATTATTACATTGATGGCCTATACCTACTTAGGGTTTTCACATTTGAAAAACAGCATTTTTCATTTACAGTAAAATTAGTTCGGCTTTTCTATGATAGAGCAGCAAACGTCGACACAAGCCACATAAATATTTTAAATTCAAACCTATTTGTGAACATATCTGGTTATTGACATAGCCAGAAAGCTAGCTAAAATATTCTTATAGGCCATAACTTTTACATTTTTGTTAGTTAAAAGCTACAAAAAAAGATCTGATCGTTCAGCCCTAGTTATTAAGTAAGTATGAGTAACTGTGACTTAAATAACACATTATTGTCTACTTAATGTTATAAACTTTTTAAAGCAGGTACATGTCTAAATTCCACTTTATATTTCTATTGTCCAGTTCGGTGTTACAATTTATCATTTATTACCTACTTACCTTCTAAGTTATTTGTGTGTGTTTGTATACTTGTATAGGTATTATGTACTGGTAAATCGCGTGATAACCATTCGTGATACACAGATATAAAATAATAGTCTTGTTACAAGAGTACTGTAATTTATATTATATAAAGCCTCCATAATTATTATCTGGCAGATAACTGCTGGCAATAGGTTAGTTCTTGGACAACGAGTGGGTGTATCCTATTTACTATGTTTTGCTTTACTTGAAATATAAATACCTATATTGCATGTTGCTTTTTATGTGTGACATTTCTTAAATATATACCAAAAAATCTATTGTTTTAATTCTTATGACCTTTAGACCCCAGTTGTCTTTAAAAATTGAGCTCCCGTTCCCTTAATGGGACCTGGGTTAAACTAATGTCATATCTGTTTAACGGATCCATTTAAAGAAGGTGATTAACATTATCTGACTTTGATACTTTTTCAAATTAATCTCTATGGGACATTTACTTCTATCGCTGTGTATTAGCGTAGTTTTTGCGAGATGGATTGTTGCAAAATATAGAGCTGGCACATGTAAAATTTTTACTCAATGATTACATGTGAGATACCGCGACTAAAAGCTAGTTATTTAATTACTGTATCAATTAATATCCCGTGAAATGCAATACAAGCAATTTAGTACACCTTCTGCTCTGTTGAAATAAGGACAGTATCACGTGGAGGCAGAAACGGTAGTCATTAATGAGGTATCCGCAGTTAATTACTTGAAAAGGTTTTATACTGCTCGTTTATCGAACTTTTAAGTATATATAAAAACTAAAATACTGCTGGTTACATTACACGTTTGCGATGCCCGCATTCTTTCTATAAAAGTACAAAAATTCAACAGGAAAACTGTTCTTGTGAAATTATAATTCGAGATAGTAGTGTGCTATACTGTGATATACTTATTGTGATGTAATAACTTTATAAAAATATTTTTATGTACCTATTGCCGTATTTAATAAATTCATTAAATTATGTCGTGGCTGGATAGGATTCTTTTTAAGACGCCGCGGCCGGTAAAAATAAAATTATTCCACCCGAATTAACAAAGCAACTTTTCAAAGTAACAAAGGCAGCCCTGATATTTTCAATTGCTACGCGTGACTGTAAACCAAACTGCATATTTATTGTATTCTACACCAATTAAGGGGTGCTCAGACACTCTGCCAGGAGAGGTTCTTGCGACCCGCTGAGAATGACGTGTGAACACTTTAATTGCACAGAATCGGCTGTAGGGGACAACCCCACCCATATCTACAGAAATAGAGTTATTAAAAAAACTTATGATCCTCATTATTGTTTACATAACCACGTATTTGAACAATTCAAAGCCATAACATTTCAACATTATGGTGTCAAATATGGTCACGTTTTATAGCTACAACGTACTATGAGATTTCGTATGTAGGCGCTAACGTGATAAAAATTTATATATAAACGGGACATTTTAAATATATTTCGAACCAATTGCAATAGTTTTCTGTTTGACATATAAGTCTTTATTTGTATGCGGGTACTAAGGTGTGGTAACCTATAACACCTACGTGTCAAATACAATTAAATCATATTCAAATTTGCCTACACACTTTCTCTTGTAAATAAAAAGAAATCCCGGTGCTATAATGTAATTTACAATTTAAATGCATTAGGCCAATGAGGTCATCAATAAATCAAATAAGTACATAAATATTGTTATTTATTCACTCTGTAACCTATGTCTGGAAACCTACACAAGCCATACACAAGTATCACAATAGCTTAACATTGTACCTACATAACTTATAACTGCAATATCTCATTGTTGCACTGACAAAAAAAATACTGAGTTCTCGGTAAATTACGTCACGATATTATGGTCAGTATTAGGAAGTCCAGAAAACTTATTGAAAAAGAGAAAAACTAACAAAAGATGTAACTTTATATATTCATCACTTTATCGCCCCATTATTGTCTTCAGAAATGATCACATAATGTCAAAGCAAAGGACTACAAATCACAACAAATTCACAAGTTGCAAATACATAATAATAAACGGCTCTCCCGCCACTATTTTCGTGAATATAGTTAGGGTTTAATGTGTCATAATATCATACATTTAATAATAGAGTGTCCTCAGCACATAACATAAAACAAAACACAACATAAATAGAATAAGATATTTGTATTCGCACATTAAAAATAAGTGTAGAGCAAAAAATTACTAAGATAACTATTTATTATGATAGGTACAAATATAATATCATAACTCATACAAGTGCATTCATAGAAAAATTGGAAAGCAGTTACCTACATCAATTTTGCGAATAAGATGTAGTAAATTTGTGCCGATGTCCCTCGGGGATTTGGAATGCTTCCAAAATGGAAGTTCGTAAGAACAGTGTTACGACAATTTATCTCTAAGTACCATGGTCTAGACAAACTAAAAATGAGTCATTTTATTAACGGAGATAAATCGTGGTAGACTATTTATAAACTTTTGCATTTGGGGATATAAGTTAGGTATATAAAGTATCCATAATAGGTATTAAAAAAAGTGATTTTTATGGATTTTGGTTCTATCGAATGTTAGCTTGCTTAGGTAATATTCGTTAGATAGAGAGGTGCTCTATATTCTAATAATGTAATACAAAAAAAGTAAAAGTAATTTTAAATACACTTTGGAGACAAAATCTAAACAATATCATAGATGTAGGTACGTATTTGATAAGAATCAATGTTCAAAAAACTTTCTCTGAATGATAACACGTAACACGATTTTAGAGTTTTCTACATCAGATATAAAATAAAATAAAAAATAGTCTACGTTTTACCAGTTCAAGATTGAAATTGTTTCGAAATAAAACACGATAAAAAAACTATGATAGAAAAAAAAATTAAACCGAGGCTCTAGATATTTCATAAATATATTTTACAATGGTGTACAAATAAATTTCTGTAATGGCCCAGAAAACTTACACAAGTGGCGACACAAATACTAATATTAATAAAATCTATGCCATTTCCACTGCATCTGCGCCTGTCATGACTGGGTCAGAGCTTCGCGGCGCCAAACAACAAACATTTATTGTATTCTATACCGGTGCCATTTATTATTCTTTATTATTACCTATGCGTCCACTTGCTTGAATATTAATGCAGAACTGTGTCCGAATAAATTATATGTTTTACGTTAATTCAGCTCTAATAAATAGCAATTAATTTATAAGATCCATTTATATTTACCTTGTAAAATACATACGCATCTACGTAGGTATATGATTGATGATATCTTGTTATTTGAATATACATATACCTATATATAAATATGACTTATTCAATTCGCCGAAATTTCAATAAAAGGATTAGCGGGTAGAGCCTAGAGCCTAGAGTTTTTAAAATTATCATGACATCGGAAAACTCTATCGCACAAATATTACGTATTTGTAAATATTGCAAGAAATCGGTAAGTATAATAAAACCCCAACTAGTATAGCATCCGGAATCTGGTATAACCCAAAAATATAAAATAATAATAAATCAACGTGGTATTATGTATGTGCATGCATAATTCATAAGAATATAATATATACCTAGGTAGGTATTCGCTAAAACTTGAATTAAACACATTCCTCGAAATCAACAATACTCTACATTCTTGATAAGAGCAACGTACTTGTGATAACTTGATATCAACTATAACACGTTATTCTGTCAAGTAAAACCATTCACAGCACCTACAGTGGACGGTGTGGCACAGCACATGTATACTGCGACCTTCACACATGACATCATAGCGAATCATTTTGTTTTATGTTACTAGAAATATAACTTACCAACTCGTCTTGTCGCTCTCACTATTTATCGTAAGATGTTCAGCAACTGAAAATCCAAAATAAGAGCCTGCCTCTCCCAACTTTATCACAGGGATCCTCGGTTCCAAGTTAAAACTACGAGCACTGTACAAAATGCACAAAAATAATACACACATACAACAAACTTTCGCGGCCATAGTTCTAAT
>CAJQZM010041555.1:0-33067 GCA_907164665.1 Colias nastes | reverse complement strand
TTTTGCACATCGCCCCCTAGGCATATATTATTGCTCGTGACTGTACATATATCTTAGGTAATTAATTTCTGGCGCACCACCAAATATCAACATAGCAATGACATAATCTCAATTAGCGATATTTTTAGCAAGGTCAACAACCTTGAATTGATAAATTCAAGGTCAGAAATGTAAGAGTGGCAATAACATGTAAACAACAACAAAATCATAAATAATTTCGTTATTTTTAGACTAAAAATACATTTTAAAATTAATAGATACTAGAAAATATAAGTCCCAAACCAACCATACCACAAAGTACAAATTTAACTCTACACGCGACAAAGTAAACGATATCTCCACCTAATTCATCCCAGTTTCGTCCTCAGGGACTCCTACACGAGAAACAATGGAACGTCGTGTGACCTAAGTGTGGACTGGAGTAGGGCGATCACATATACGGTAATATTATAGTTTAGTTTCTCATATTATACGTCGAACTTTCTATTGGTTTGGAATAATATGAGATAAGTTCTCGATGTAATTTAAAATATGTTATTGTGTTTAATTTCTGTACAGTTTATATATAATTTATACAGAAAAAATGCAAGTTTAGCTTGAAGCTACTATTCTTATAATTTGTAGTAATTGTAAATGGATAGAACTTGAAAACTAACTTAGGTTAGTGATTTTGCCCCACTTAGTCATACTCGGCTATTCAAATGAAATTTAATTTCCATTTGAAAGTTAATAACTCGAAAAAAAAAATATTTTTCGATAAAACTTGAAAAAAAAAAACAAAAACATGTTTTTTTTGAGGTTTGTTTTATAAATATTCTTACAAAACAATTGTGTGTAATAATTGAATGATAACACTATTTCTAGAAAGGTAGCTTTCTAGAAATAATGTTATCATTCAATTATATAATACATAAAAGGTCATAGCGATGATTATTTCATGTAAACACTGATAAGTTTTTGCTTGTACAGATAAATGTTGCTACTGCACTTGTAAATATAGCAAATAAATATATACTAAAAAGTAAAACCAATTACTAATGTTATGAAGAATAATAAAGTTCAATTGATGATAGAAGTTGAACCAAATTGAATTCATAGCTTGATATAAAAAAACAACAGATTTTTTATTTTATTATTAGTGTACACAAAGGTACACAGCTTTTAATAATTCGGTAACGTTTAAACTCTAAATTTTCTTATTTTTCAATATTCATGTCTTCTATAAATTTCCTCTGAAAGAACAAGTTTCCATCGAGAATACATCTGCATCGCAACGAAGAAAAATTATAAAAAAAGTTGCTAAATTTTTAATCATTTAACCATCTTCAACACAAAAAAGTACATCTTCAACATACAATAAAAAAGAGGTATTTTTTCTGAATATTGCTTCACAAGCTAGTCACCCGAATCTATCCGCTCCGGCGCGGCGGACGGAAGGCGGCGCGCGCGCACCGACCGGCTTATGTGCACGGGGGCGAAGTCCGACCGAGAATAGAACCCCACGTACCGTCTGCTACGCTTTGACGTAACTACGCGACCTTTGTGCGCCTTCCGCTGTACGGGTATTGCCGATTTTTTGTGTATCTTTAAAATAATATGTATAATATCAAAAACTTACATAAAAAATGAAAATCAATTGTTTGATTCGATTTAGTTAAAATTACTCGACCGATTTTAATTTGGTAACCATCATAAAACTACATCTTTGCCTAGTTATTCATTTTTTTTATCCCGGTGAACTCGTGTGAAATCTACTGCATACCTAACACAGAAACAAGCAGGTTTGCTAAATCCTGATCTAATATGATGAATTAAATGAGTTGTATTGAAACCAGTTGGACGTCACAAAAAAATTAACAACACATTAAATTTGTACTTTGCACTTATATTTCCAAAACAGTTTTTTACACTGTATTTATGTGTTTTTAATTTAGGACCGGTTCTATTTGAAAATGCCGGAACTATTTTGCTATTTGTGTAGGCGACATATGATATTTTTTAATGTACGCAAATATAACATAAATTGGTTCGGTGGGCTCCATGAAGTGGAAAATCATGAATTGGTTTCGATATTTATTCAGCCATATTTCAGAGGAGGCTATATCAATTGAACGATAAAATAACAATCTATTAGTTACCTTTTAATCCGTGCTAGACGCTAGTTTTGCACATGTTTTGCTGAAAAATAAAACTTTAACGAATATCTAGGTTTACATTATTGACCAACCATCATAATATCTAAGGAAAAAGAAACGAGGATTCTACCATGCATACAAAAGGATAGATTTATCTTTATATGGTTAAAGTTATGAAACACGTCTTAAAAATACATTTAATATAACATACAAACGAACATATAGAACCTTTACCTAATTTTAGGAATCGGACTAAACTCAAACTTAACAGCCTGAAAGAGCCTTAGCTTTCAATTAAATTTCCAGTCGACACAGTTCATTATTTCATATCTACGTCAGTCTACGTCTCTTTTCTCGTCACTGTTACTTCTGTTGTCAATAGCAACCGAGGTAAGGTACTTGACCTTGAGTGCTTGCAAGAGTGCTTGTTATCGAGAAGTCGATGCGGTCATACAGATAATTAATCAATTATGCTGACAAATCAATTTATTTTTATCTTGATAATCTGCATTTTACCGAAAGTGTTGTATCTATGGTAACACTTTAAATTTTTTTTAGATCTGTAAGAAATGCAAAGTATCGCAAATAGATCGCATTTTCTTCTCCTCTAAATCCATAAAAATCTAACTCCTAAGATTCCTAAGACCTGAACCAGCTTTATTGAAAGAAAAATTGCTTGGAAGCAAACTAATACGCAGTAGCGCCGAATTTTTATTGGGCGTTATAACGCGTATCGATAAAAGATTCCACAGACAGCAAACAAACACAGTGACTCAGTAAAAAACTGGGTATTTTTCATCCGAATCTCGAAACGAGAGCAGTAATCTAGTACGTGAACTTCAGACCCGCTATCCGAAGGCCAGAGATAGGTTATCGAGTGGAAGGGCTAGCACCGATAAGGGACTGTTCTTTGGCCAGCGATAGCGCGTATCCGTAAGCGCTGATAACTCCACTTGACCTGCAGGTCAGAATGCAGTTCCGCTAAGATGCACTCTATAATAATATTGCCTGATTTCCACGTACATTCTTGCACTGAATTCTCTTTAGCAAAATTAATTGTGGTTTTAGTCACCTCAAACTTTCATATGAACGAAATATATCGATTAGATCGTTTTGGTTTATAAACTCATCAAGTATAACCAAGGAGTTAACTTAAAGATTGTAAAAAACAAGTCCGACGATTATTGGTTGATCACAATCCAACGTAATCAAGTACAATATGCTTACGTAAAGGAATAATATACTGAGGGAGGAACGATGAGCACGTCTCAATGGAGGTAATAATCATAATACCTTCAGACTAAGACCCTTAGCTTAGATGAGAAGAAATCGACCGACACTGATGTCTTTTATGTAGGCCGATATAGGATTACACTAATGTATACAATAACATAATGCGTTTTTTATGTGAGCCTTGGAAACACTTATTTTTGTAAAATTGCTCACTAGCTTGACGCATGGCATGTGATGTTAATATGGTAAAAGACAACAGTGAGTTCTATCTGAATTTTATAAAGGAAGACACATTTGCTTTGCGCAGGTATGACAAGTATTAAAACTATATTTTTCTTATATAATTTTTAATAAAAAAATATAAAAAATTATAGCAATCCAGCGAAACAGCAATTGAAAATTGATTCGACATTCGACTGGCTCAAACCAATTTGTCAAACCCGCTTCAAAGCCAAGACCACCTTGCATGTATTACCTCAACACAACTACTACTATCCCACGAAACAAAACTAATTAAAATTAGACTACAATAATAGACACACAAGAGCAACGCCTAGTCTAGTCTGGAGGTCAATTATGTATTAATTAAAAGTAAAACCTTACCTACAGGAAAGAACAAGTTTATAAGTGGTCGCTCCACATAATTTTTTCTTGACATTCACGAGTATTCTGTTTCGTTTTAACTGCAAAATGTCGCAGCATTTGTGGGCGGTTTTTTGTTGAACATCTTTATGGCAAGGAAGATAACTTTCGTGTGGAATATTATGGTTATTTTACATTCGTAATTATACTTAGCTATATTTGTTTTCATTTACTTTGCGCTGTAACAGTTATTTCTCAAAATATTTTTGATAACGTATCGTATTCATTATACAGTTGATCGATCTATGCAAAATTTGAAATTTTGTTGAAGAGGTTCAAAATTATCAGCTTCACAATTATCAGCTCCTCCTCATTCCACTATTACATTGTTAGATTTACATATTAAAATACCATAAAGGTTTGAATGATAATGACACATTTTCCGAAAAATGCAAGTTAAAAACGCGTGTAATAGCACTGATAATATAATATTATGTAATAGCTTGGAATCTAGACAAGTTATTAGATCAAAGTGTAAATAACCACAATTAAGGCCACAATTTAATATTTCAATCACGTACCGATCATGTTTATATAACCCTAAAATGTAAGGGATGTTGTATCGAGCTAGCAACAACCCCAATTATTATTTCACTATAAATTATTCATAATCAAGACCGATTCAAGTGTGTAATATATTTTAAGGTAATATACCGAATTCATTATCAAATATTTTATTATACTTCATATTTAATAACAACATGGAAAATTAGCTTTGGTCGGTTATATTCGAACAAGTATAATTATTATTAATTAACCTGGCAACAAATATTTATATGGTAGGTAGGTAAAATATTTGTTAACTGAACAGTTGACTTCTAATTATTGCCTATTATTTTTTATTAATCATCTGTCTAGTAAATAATCTATAAATACAAACAAGTCGCGATATAAATATGTATTACCAACGATATGATTAATTAAAGTAATACAAAGTTCATTATTGCGGAATTAAATTAAAATACACAAATGATATCTTTGATACTTTGAACTTCGCAATGCGGATGAAGCAAAGACTAAGGTCTTTCCGAATTCATTGAGATTAAGCTAGAAACCATGAATATTATGTATATTGTCTAACTAATGCAACAATAATTATGCTAATTCGAGTTGAATTTTCGTATCTATATTAATTCCAGTAGCTTTTAATAATACACGTATACATAGCACGTTCAATAAATACTCTCTAATTCTCATAGCTATTTAAGGTTGATGTTCCGACCGTCCCTCCATACATTTTTGATTACCTCTAAACACTTAACACAGACACTATTTCTTTAAAACTAATCATTTTATCACTTCTCTATAATGAAATGTGTGCGCGTTCGACCTTTTTAATCAATAATTTACAATATTTACTTAGAAAAACAACAGTAAAATACCGGAAAAATTTGACACTTCTACAGTAGTGTGCGTGACTTTTGCCAAGCGAAACACGACATAAAGCACGACATCTAGCACATAGACTATATACTTATTACAGATCTAGCGCGTCAATATCTAAACGAAAGGCGATGTTTAGACATTGACGCTAGATGTCGTGCATTCGCGTTCGTTATCTTATACATAATGAGCATAATTCTAATAAATCAAAGTTCTGTGTAAAAATTGAGTAATTTCATTTCCAATCGTTCAAAGAAAATAACAATAAAATAAAACTAATGACCTTAGAAACTATGTTTTTTTTTGTAAACAATTTATTACTCATTATTGTTCGTCCGTCGTAGGTCTGTAAACTGTATTGTACACTGAAGGTAAATGGTACTGTAGGTACTTTAGTTCGGCGTCGTCGTCCGCGTTCGGCTTGATATAAAATTACATTCTTGATTTCATTGACACGCGCTATGATTTGCGCGCGGAATTTCTTGTGTTGTGAATTTATTTTTGTATGCTATGCATTTTAATTGATTCAAATTGCAATGTTTCTCTAGTATACATTTGAGACTATATTGTAAATTGTAATAATTGATCGTGGGTATAGTAATTAATTATTCTAATAACGCAATTAGTAATATATGTATTTTCGGTGGGATTCAAAACAAAAAATTGGCCCGTGATTTTTATGAAATTTCACCACATTGCAAATCACATCAATCATAGTTCATACACATGTATGACGAAAGTGATTAGTATTGTGGCTAACATTGACTCATCAGTTCATCACTGAAACCAGTGATAAATCAGTACCTATATCATATTGTGTTTGAATATTTTTAAACAATGATATAAGTATACAATTATTATAAATCGGTAAACTATCAAAGTAATCACAAACTTGCAAACATTGGTAAAATGTCCAGTAGTTTATGAGCCTATTCATTACAATCAAACAAACAAACAAAGTTTTCCTCTTTATAATATTAGTGTAGACACACTATGAATACGATCACGAATGCAAATTCGGGGATTTTCTAATTATTGCTAAATAATAATTGAATTCGTTTTGAAATACTCTATAATTTTTAGTGTATAAATAGACATTTATAATGTGGTGCTCATTTTTTTTGTACTGCTAACGCTATTGTAGGTACCTATTTTCGTTGTTTTATTTCAAGTGAACACGGCCATACAATTTTGTCACGAGCCGCCTATGATTGTAGGTACTTTTGTTAGGCTCCTTCGTCGTCCGCGTCGCGTCGGCTCGAAAGTTCTTGATTTCATTGTCACGCGCTATGATTTGCGCGCGGATTTTCTTGTGTTGTGAATTTATTTTTGTATTATTATTATTTTTTATTTTTTTTTTATTTTATTGATTCAAATAAAATATTTCACTAGTATGCATTTGAGACTATATTGTATTATGTATAATTTATCGTAGGTATAGTTATTCTTATAACGCAGTTATATTTTCGGTGGGACAATTTGACCCGTGATTTTTCTGAAATATCACCACGTTGCAAATCACATCAATCATACACACGTATGACGAAAGTATAGTGGCTAACATTGACTCATCAGTTCATCACTGAAACCAGTGATAAATCAGTATATCATATTTTATTGTGTTTGAATATTTTTTAAACAACGATATATACAATATTATTATAAATCGGTAAACTACCAAAGTACTTCCGAATTTTCAGACAGACAAACAAGTAGTTTGAACACGCAGTTTTCTTATACTAGTAGCAAAAATCAAAACCATAATATTATGTTTACCTACTATATTTTACTAAAAGTCGAGTGCGTCGAAATCGTAAATAATAGGTAATATAATGTTTTTCACCTTCCTGGTTATTTTCCCATAGTAAATAGTGTTTTAGGTTTGTTGTTGTAGGTAGGAATAATAATTAATTATTCTTACTTGTTGGTTATGAAATGTATATTGAAATAATTTACTTTTACAAATCATTAGTGATATTAGTTTTGAGTGAAAATGCTTGGATCAGCATAATATTATATGGTACTTCAAATACATGTTTTGATAAAAAAAACAATAGTGTAATAAAATAAAACTGCGTTTTATTGTAATCAATGTTGACAGTTTTAAATTCCAAAATTATTGATCAATAAAATAGTTTACACCAACAAATATAACTTTTATTTTTATAACCATCGTTCATAATATAAACCGTAGCAGGTGGCGTTTTGAAGTTCTGTCTACTCATACAGAAAAATGGAAAACTTGTTTTTTTTGTAAACAATTTATTACTCATTATTGTTGTTTGGCTGTGTGTTTGGCAACTCGAAGCGTGGTCGTCCGTCGTAGGTACTTTTGTTTTGTTACTCAGGAGGATAACCTCAGACTGTAGACACTGTAGTGATGTCAAGACAAATGTGCGAAAGACTGTAAAGTCAGACGCTAATTTAGAAGACGGGCTACCCATTGGGGCTGTTGAAATTGTCTGGAGATCCTTTTGGAACTCATCCATTCTGTGGTTAAACACTTCAAACATCTGATCAATAGACTGTGTGATGGATTCCATATTAGTTTTAGTGCAGTGGCAGTGTAAATGTTGTTGTTGAGGTTATGTAAATTTAACACTTTAGTTAACTACCAAGATATAAAGAAATGAGGATAGGACACAATAACTATTGGTTGAGGTATTTATAAACTCATAATATACTTTTAAAAAAATCACGTTTTAATAAATTTCTAGAATTAAATTAGAACAGCTGATTCAAAATAGCCTAAAAAATCTTAATAATAATAATTACGCTTCACAGCAAGAAGAAATGTACCATATGTACCCGCACAAAGTCGATATTGTGTTGCCTACCGTTCGACTCAATGGCTAGGGTTGTACCTTTAATAATTATTACCAAACTAATAAACCGAGTGATGCGAAATAACCATAATTCTTTTAGAGTTTGATAAAATGATCAGGCAGGTATTTTCTTTAATCCTCTGAATTCTCGGTTACTAAATTGTATCGTTGAAATTATTCTTAATCGCGTAAATTTAATAAATAATCATATGGAAAACACTTTTCATTTGTTTTTTTACTTTCACGCCCAACTACTATACAATAATTACGTTGTTTCGGTATTTTGACGAGAAAACGCAGGAAACATCCGTTGTATCATTTTAGATAGATTGTATATTTTGTATCTGTAGAATTGAAATCAAAGCTATGTATATGTTGTCTCCATTCTTTTCTTATCGGATTGTTGATCCCAATGCGAATGCGTCACTTAAATTTTATAAAAGACAATTAAGAACATCAAAAATAAAGTGATACGTAAATATTTCACAGTGCAATATATTATGTAATTAATAATAATTATATATTTATGAAAAAATAATTACATCAGATTTAATAATCGCAATTGTTTTGAATGTACATATGAATAAATGATTACATCATAATAGTAATAATCACAATTGTTTTATTTCCCATTTGTTGCAACCCTAGCAGCAGAAGTACCTACACTGGCGGCGCGGCGGCATCGTGCGACATCAAAGGCATTGCCTTACTAGGTAAGTTTATAATGATTAACTCTTTAATAATTATTTTTGACTTTACTCATTTCTTTTATTATATAATTTACGTTTTACTTTTACAGAATCCGATTCAATGGATTATGAAGACGAGTCACACAACGCCATACGATAGTGATGATGAATGAACATTTCAATAAATGCATGCGTGTTTTTTATGTTGTTTTGTAATTGTTAATTGTTTCTTAAATAAAGAAATAAACTAAATATTTAAATGATGATTTGTTATTTGCAACACAACTTTATATTTGAGATTCTTTACAAATGTATATTTAGTTTTGTATCATCAAATTTATAAATTTTATTCCATAGTTTTCAAAATTAAATGTAAATGACCATAAAAACATTAATAAAGTAAATCATTGATGTAAGGTCAGGGAACGTAATACATATATACATCTGACCATGTAGAAGCTAAGTCTTGTTGACTGCTGAAGTCTGTAAAGTTTTGTTGTCTGCTGAAGTCTGTACGCAATGAAAATGTCTGCCGTTTCGAAAATAAGTTTTTAAGACCCTAATAAATAAAATATATGAATGGCAGATCTGGTCAAATACTTTCAAAATTGTATTTTTTTCAGCACTTTCATAAGTGTCTGCCAGAATGTTATCCGCGTGATAATGGTCTGCCATTGTTATTTTCCGATAGTAATAATAATCTATTTTCAAATATCAAAATGGCAGACGTGGTCAAATGGTTTCAAAGTTCGCCAAAAATTTCCACCTGTCTTACCTAAGCGCGCGCCCCGTCCACCACTCTGGGCTTAGTGACTCCTCATCTCATGTATAGTAGGTATTATTAGGGGAATCAACACACAAAAATCCAGGTCTGGTCAAATACATACAGGTAGCTTTGCGCTAGCTCTCTAGCTATTACTTCTTATGGAGAGAAAACGTAAACATGTACCACGGGCGAAGCCGGGGCGGACCGCTAGTAAATAATAAAATAATAAATAGTGTATTAGATTTGTTATTGTATCTTGTATACCTACGAATAATTATTCTTACGTCTTGTTGGGAAATGTTCAAATACCTACCTATTGAAATAATTTACTGTTACAAATCATTAGTGTTATTAGTTTTGAGTGAATAGGCATGGATCAGAAATTCAGAATATAATATGCTACTAACTACTCAAATACATACATGTTTACACAACAAACACCACTGACCTCTATAACTATAAGTTATAGAGGTCAGTGACCGTCAGTGACAAACACTATGGATACCTACGCTCGCGAATGCAAATTCGGTGATTTACTAATTATTGATACCTAGTCATTGAATTCGTTTTGAAATAGCCTGTACTTTGTAATTTTTAGTGTTATAGACATTTATAAAATGTGGTGCTCATTTTTTTGTAATAAATCATCCCGAACGCTATTGTATTTTCGTTGTTTTATTTCAAGTGAACACCTATACAATTTTGTCACGAGCCGCCTCTGGCCTCTGGGTGAAATAAACAAGTCAAATGATTTTTGTTCTAATTGTATTTTGGTAGTAGTTTGTTTAGAATTTACATTACCATTGTTTAATTTTTACCTACTATATTTTACTAAAAGTCGAGTGCGTCGAAATCGTAAATATCTTTTTCACCTTCCTGGTTTTTTTCCATAGTAAATAGTGTTTTAGATTTGTTGTTGTATGAATAATTATTCTTAGCATAATATTATATCATAGGTATATGCTACTTCAAATACATGTTTTGATAAAAAAAACAATAGTGTAATGTAATAAAATAAAACTGCGTTTTATTGTAATCAATTTTGACATTATTTATTTCCCAAAATTACAACAAAATAGTTTACGCCAACAAATATAACTTTTATTTTTATAACAATCCTACTTGTTTTACATTCACGCCATCTAGACTTAAATCTTTATCATTTTTGTATACGTCTGTGTGTGTAAACGACCCTGTATGCAATGACAGATGTTATAATGCATTTTTTTACCGAATTGGGTGGATTTTAAGGCAATGATATGACATATTTCAATAAAATATAATATTCAGTAACCGCCATGACTATTCCTACGACCTTAATCTTTTCCAATTACGCAAAAACTCAAATAAACTAGAAATGTAGAATTCAGCGCCATCTAGCGGGACATTGGCTGGGAACAGATCGTAGCAATCACCTTAAGCTATTTAAGCTATGAGAATCTATTTTGATAAATTATTTTGCTGTGTTTACTCAATAAATGCAACTATATCCAACAAAAAATCGGTCAATAGTTTTTAGCCCTAAACGAACAATATCCTGCAACGTCTTGAAAACGTATGGACCTCAAAAATATACGATTAATAATTATTTATGAGATAATAATTAATAATATATTTTTGAGATACACATCATAATTATTTTTTATCCTTTCCGCTTATCTGACAACACAGCTTCTCCGCAGTGACAATATTACAGATAATAGGGTCATTGCGCCTGTTCGCGTCCACATGCCTATTCGCGTCCATTTTGCGGATATCTTTTAGAAAATTCACGAAAATAAGTATACTTTAAGTAAAATTGTAATAAGAAAAATTTCTGATAATACCTCAATGTATAAGAGACATGCACACATATTCAAAATATGCCTGCGGACCGCCTATCCTATTTTAAAAAAATATTTAATTTTGGCTATTAAACGAGAGCTAAAACGCGCGGGATTTTGAGAAAAAAATAGTGCGCAGCGTCGCGTTTGACGGTAAGTATCTTATTGTTAAATGTGAATTTTTGAATATGTAACTGTTTCTTTACTTTGCTAACAAAACATGGAATAGTATGGATTATAAATCAGCTTATTTCTGTTACAATTAATAGCTAAAATAAGGTGGACGCGAATTACTACACCGAATTTGTACAACTTCCATTTTGCGTCCACGGTGGGCGCAAACTATACCTATAGTGCATAACAATAGAACATATTGCGTCCACATTGTTTTTCATTGCGTAGCAATGAATTGTTTGTTAAAATATGTAATTTAAAATAGATTGTAAATTTTTGACTAAGACTACAAGTTGATAATTTAAATTTTCATTCAAATTAGCAAATTTTTATGCTATTTTTTCATTTTAAAATGGGTATTCTAAGAATGAGACTAGTATCTTTGAGAATGAGAGTCAATAAGTCTGTGGTTAAGAAAATAATATAAACAAAAAAGAAATTTAATTCATTAGAAACTAAAAAATAGGGTAGGTAGGTAATCTTAATAGAACTGATTATTATTTATTTACATAACGTAACTTTGTTTTTTGTTAATTTTTAGTTCTATTAATGATGAGAAGATAAATATAAATAAGTTTTTCCAGTTTCCTTACAGTGAATTATATTATAATAATAATGTTGATTTTAGGGTGCCGAACCTCAAAAGGAAAAACCAGAATTCTTGTAGGATCACTTTGATATCCGTCCATCTGTATGTCCGTCTGCCGGTCTGTCTTTCTGTCAAGACCCTTTTTCTCAGTAACGCGTGGAGGTATAAAGCTGAAATTTATATTGAATACTCAAGTCTACGGTCCCTTGAAGCAGTGAAAAAATCAAACTTATAAGCCAAAGCAATCAAAAGATACAGCCGTTTATGCTGCAAATTTTCGCAAATTTCGACATTCGCAAGGGAATCAAAACCTACAGGGTACTTTACGTGAACACAGACACTTGAAGTTTGAACGTCTTATAGCACAAATAAGGGAAACATTGAAAAAATAATCATTTACAGTTAAAACAAATGAAAAAAAACAGGTTAATACGGAACCCTCGGTGTGCGAGTCCCACTCGCATTTGGCCGGTTTTTATTAAATAACTATAGTCGTAAATAAATAATTTATTAAAATCTAATTTTTATTTGCATTTATCTGATAAAATATCACCCAATACACTCTTAATTCCTTTTCTAAGCTAGTGGACGCGAACTGGTCCACGGGTGGACGCAAACTGGAATTTTTGGACGCGAACTGGGTAAAACGCCTAATTCTGCTATTTGTCTAGATAAATAAAAACCACATGATATTTCCAACACAATTGAAAGTAAATCTTAAAATAGACTATGTAATGAACACGTTACATAAAAGTTTGCGTTAAAATTTGTTCTGGAACATTTTTATTTTCTCCTTCAAACTTTCCAACTGCACTAAGTGGACGCGAACAGGCGCAATGACCCTAAGTGGTAGCGTGATGTCTCATGTCTGCCGATGTGGACTTTGCCCACACGTTTGTCGTGTTAGATGATAACTTATTAGTTACTAGCGACCCGCCCCGGCTTCGCACGGGTGCAATGCTGATACTAAATACACTACAGAAAAACTGTGAACCGGTACCGCCGCAAACGCTACGTCCCGCAATTTTTAAATCTGTAAAATCTTCGAAAATATTCACTTAAATCATACGGTGTAAAGGGCCATATAGATCTATATTAAATGAACAATGTATTCAAGGTATTTAATTGGTTAAAGATTAATGCTGTATTGGTTAAAATCGCTTCGAAAATTAGCCATTATTTGTCGTAAAAAGTAAATGACAAAAAACAGTTATTGTGGGTTATCCATAAGAGATAGACATATACCATCACGGACTTTTCTGTAGACCTTTTCAATGTGTATAATACTTAGTACATTATTTTGATAAAACTCGAAGGGTTCAGCCTGCGTTTGCATTGTAAGCGGATAAAATGTAATTTTTTACGACATCACATTAGAAACCTCAAAAATAACAGTACTTCTCCACTATTTAATGGATGTTATTATACATATAAACCTTCCTCTTGAATCACTCTATCTATTAAAAAAAACCGCATCAAAATCCGTTGCGTAGTTTCAAAGATTTAAGCGTACAAAGGGACATAGGGACATAGGGACATAGGGACAGAGAAAGCGACTTTGTTTTATACTATGTAGTGATTACGCATTATATAGCACGCACTTTTAATAGTCCATTTACACTTAACAGATTATAAGGCGGCATAGTAGCATTTTTTTATTGATTATAAAAATGAAACAAAACAAAAATTTCAGTATGGTTGAGTGTAAAAAAAAGTATTACATCGTATATTAATCCACGGAATAATTAATTAAAATTCTAGAATGCTAGGTATTTTCAATAAAGGTACGAAGTGGGACATCTCGCTCGGATGAAAGCGTAGGTTAATAGAAGATCAGCGTTAAAATGTTCGTAACACAGAGTACGTTATTACATTCCTACTTAACTTACCTACGTACCTATCTAATACTTTGTTCATTTTGTCAAGGACTGCCTATATTTTATTCTTCGTGAATAGTTTGTTCTAATAAGAAATAGGTATCTTGAAAAACTTACCGCAATTTGTTCCCCAAAATCTACACTAAAATATACTAAAAACAGACGAATAAAAACTCATAAGAGATTCAGCAAACAATGACAAAAGATCATTTAATAAATCTCACGCCATAATAGCACATTAGGTCACCCGACGATTCTGAACCCTGCCCTCAAATTAGATGATGCAAGGTCACGGCCGCCAGATCGGGCTACATCGCGCGATCAAAACATTTACAAACATTTAGCGGCTACTGGCTACCGAGAAAAAAAAGAAAACGAAAAAAACAGCACACGGCCACACACGGCGCACCTTCCCGCGTTTTTGGAACACGGTTTAAAAAAAGAAAATGGTATGGCTTCTGCCATCTGTTGTACAAGTACAACTTAAGAATATTGAGTAGGTACACTATGTACTGTTGTCAATTAAAAGATACTGTATTGGTGAAGTGCTTACTATTATTGTAGGTAACATAAAATAATTAGTGATAAGCTTCTATAGATAGAAGTTAGAGGTCTTCAATAAAAAGCAGATCCGATGTTTTCTATGCACATTTTTACGGAACGTATCTACTGATTTCGTAGAATTATGAATTTACATTTAATTAAACTAAAAAAAGAGGAACAGAGAAAATATTTGATGAATTTTTAACTTTTGTTACTATAATTTTAAGCTTTAATGATAACTCGCTTTCAATATACACCCTATGTGAGTACTTTTACCAATAACTTGATTTTTGAAGAAAAATAAATTATGAAACAAAAATATTATAATAAGACTAGCTGTCCCGGCAAACGTTATTGTGCCTTACTCTTATCACTTAGGGGTATGAAAAATAGATGTACCCGATACACAATTTCATGAGAATTGCTGCAGTTATTTTCAGTCGTTTTCAGGATAAAGGAGCTTTTACAGAAATTTATCAAATAAAACATGTGAGTTGCCATGCCTGTCTATTCCAATACAATAACTAAACAAACAAATAATTTTGTATATATTGTAATTGCAACTTGTATGTAAACTGTAAACGTTGCATTCACTTTAAATACATCAGTAAACAGTAAATTTTCTTTTTCTAAATGAAATCTATTAAGTTTCAATGTTTAGTAAAACTGACCAGTATAAAGCCACATCATCTTTGAGTTTTTTTTTGTGTTTAATTCCGGATCAACATAGGCCAAGCCAGAACAATATAAATTGTATATCATACTGTAATTAAGTAAAAAAACATTTTTAGATTACTTCCTTGTATAGGTAATTTGAAATAAACAAATAATTAAAAAAATCAATCAAGCTTCATAGGTGTAAGATTATTACAATAGAACTTTTTGAAGCTTATCTTCACTAGAATCTTATTTTTATTAATTTATTATTATTAATGGTTCATAATCTAATAAGACAATTTAAACAGCCTCTGAATATCTATACTATACATGTGTATAAAATGAAAAGATCTTTGTTTGTTTATTTATACAACTTAACTAGCAACTAGGTAACTAGGTACTCCATATGGATTTTAAAAACTCATTTTCAATTATTATTCACTATTTTTTTATTGCAGGTCACCCTGGCCAAAGCCAGGGCAAGCATTTAGTATTATATTTAAACTATGTGGTAAGAGATTCCAAAAATAATGTTGATACTTAGTAGTTTTTTCTTGAATTCAATTATATCCTTATAATCCTGTTAAATATTTTCACACATTTTTTATTAGGTACCTACCTTAAAAGTTTACAGTGAATACAATATTATACTTAGTAATATTAATGAAAATAACAAACTATTGTTCTAATTATTTCCTCCACTGCTCAGTTTCAATAAATGGGTTAAAATTGTACATTCCAATACACGTAGTTATTGTAAAAAGCATTCGCATATCATCAAAAACACACATTTCCCTATTTTGAAGTCAATCGGGTAAAATTGTCATAAATAATAAAAAATGAGGGTGGAATAAGTGCGACGTAGGTACGGAATTAGATTTCGAGAAAATTTGTAGTTATTACGTTAAGTACCGGCTTTCATATAACAAAAATATATTCTTAAATTTATTACACTTTCATTGTCTTCATAGTTTTGTTAGAAAATAGGATTCAAACATATAAATACGAAAATGAAAAACGTTGAACGTATAGGTTATAAAATGCGATACTTAAACCGAATAAGAATGTACAATTATGCTTGGAAATTAATAAACAATTACTTACAGTCGGTCTCGTTGTGTTTTCGTTCACTGAAAAAATTACACTTGTAAATTATCACTGAATTTTCAAATAAACTAGAGAGTAGAGGTAAACACTGGCACAATCTGTCTTTATTTCAAAGTTGACTAGTGAGCGCAAACCCGACCAACCCGAAGTAGGTAACTAGTGTGGTGTGTTGCTGCGTCAACAATGCAGAACTGTCAAATAATCGATTCTTGTTATTCGATTATTTCCAGTTACTAAACTTATAAAATTGTACTATCGTTTAAAAGTTGGAAATAATCACTTAATATGCTTTTCTGTTAACTTATTACTGTAAAACAGGCATTTTGTATTTTTTGAAGGTGTAAAAATTAAAACCATTTCGAACCTACGAAACTCGATTATGCCAAAATCGATTTTCAAATTTTGACATAAAGAATTTGAATTACGTCGCAATTCGCTGTGGGATGGGGATCTTAACCAATAGGAACGAAGAAAGACCCCTGAAAAAGTGGCGTGATCTCGACGTCACTTCACGTGTACCTATGTATACTCAGTTAGTATAAGCTTTGTATGTTGTAAACTTGTTGTAAATATACGTAATTTAACATAAAAGTCTGTACTTTAAACCCGGTGTTTATTTATTTTATTTTATCATATTTCAATAAATGATTGTCTTTTTATTGCGATTATTATTATATACCTAACTGGGTAAATTTTACCTAAACAAATCAATAAACCTCAAAGCTCTTCAAAAGTTTCGGATAACTCTTCTAGAGCTTTTACAGCTCCATCTGTTGGTTGTTTTTTACATTTCATACCGTTTTCACTTTTCATACGTTTAAAAATTATGTAATTTTTTAATGTACTACGTTTAAATAGATGTTTGTTATTTTATTATATGTGACTGCGCTAGAAAGAAAGTTTTTTTATAGAATTAAAACCTACTTATTATTGAAAAACTTTTGTGGAGTCTGTACAATACAATTTTTTCAAGGGTAGGTAGATTCTTATCGGAAGCTGTGTTTCTGTCTGCTGTTCTTTTATTTAAATGAAATGTTGAATCATAGAACAGTAAGAACAAACTTATAACTTGTTTTTACTGTTCTGTGGTTCTGTGTGTTGAATACTTAGAGTAGGTATGTATTAGCAAGCAATAATTTATAGTTCTGGAATGAGGCAGTACCTATGCAAAATTTTATTTAATTTTAAGGACGCTAAAGTTTTAATGTATACCTATAAAATATACTTATAACATATATGCAAGGTTTCCCAGAAATTGTGCGTGCGTGCGCGCGAGGGGGGGGGGGGTCAGTACTCAGTCATCTCCCATCGCCGGTCGCCCTGCATCGCCCCAAAATTATTCCAAACGGCTCGCGAGCCGCGTCTGCTGTAGACGCGGTTCGCGAGCCGCTTTCCCACTTTTTCTCGCATTTGTGGACATCACGTCCGCAGTTAGTGTCCTATTTCCGATCTTTTTCTTTACATGTGCTGCCTGATAATGTTATTCCTAAATTACCATAAACAACGTAATTTCTCAGCTTTTTCTGAGAGATAGAGTAATTTACAAGACGTTACTATTTTATTTATTTATTTATTTATACTTCATTGTACAAACATGAATGGACAAAGCAGAAAAAAAAGAACAATATCACAAAAAGGCATCATTTGTACAAAAGGCAGCCTTATTGCTGAACAGCAATCTCTACCAGGCAACCTGGTAGGAAAGGAAATGTATGAAGGTCGTGGGATAGCGCAAAATAAATGATTGCCTATAATATTTTACCTATACCCTATACTTTCGTCTTATATGACATCAATATTTAAGAAATCAGATGACATGACAATTTCATAATAACTATCTTGCCGAAGATAAGGGGTCAAGGGATTTAAAAATTTCTAGTAGATTTGTAGGTAAAATTTCTCCAGACACAACAATTATGTTCAAAAACTACAAAGACATACGTGATGTTGTTTCCTTATTGGTATATTGTCCGTATGAAAGATCATACCTTTTGAGTAAAGAATCAAATGGAGAGTACTGGATACCGTCTTGTAAAACTGATAAAAGCTGCTGGAAAACCACGGCGCACAAGATACATTTTGAGGTGAAGTAATAAATAGTTTTAGTTATGCGGGGTAGTCATAGTTATGTTTTTGAATTTACAGTCGACTCTCGTTAATTCGAAACTCGAGGGACTCTCAAAATATTACGAATTATCAAGAGTTTGAAATATCAAATGGTTCGAAATTTGTGAGACAATAAATAAAACTTCGAATTATTAAGTGTTAATCAATTATTATTTATTAAATGCTATTCTACAGTAACCGAATGATAACTAAACATACCAATTCGTGAAAAGTGTAAAGTCAAACTAATCATAACAAAAACAACGGCTCATTGAACAAGTTTGAACTTGTCGCAAAATGTACCTACCTGACTACCTGCTTACAATCTTTCCGCCTCTTTCTCTCTGCAACTTTGAATTGTCGAGTGTTGGACGCCGATGAGTTCGAATTAACGCGTCGTTTTGTTATATAGCAACATTGAGATAATATGAATATGGAGACGATACCGCCTACATCACATATGTTCCGCTCAACATACGTCATCTGGCGTAACTGCACTCATCTCATTCGCTTGCTCCGCTCATTGGCGCGAACGTCACGCTCATTTTTTATTTGTTTTAAAGTGAAACGCATCAAATATGCCTACGTGTGTGTTACGATATTGCACAAATAATACAAATAATACGGAAAAGTGCAAAGGAATAACTTTTCATCAGTAAGTAACTAGATAATAATTTTTAAAACTTAGTTAGAGCAAAATTTTTGGCGGGCGACATTTTGTCATAGATTAAAAATTTAAGATATGACATTGGGCATGAAATAAGTGTTGTTAGTAATATTTGCTGGCGTATATTTTTATAGTATAAAATAATAATTTTACATATTTAGAAAAGCATAGACTGGTTGTTAATTGAAAAAAGGTGAAATCATGAAATATGAAAATCAATTACTTAATCACCAATTTTTTTTTTGTTAATTGATTTTAATCAAGTTTTTAATTGATATTGTATAAGCTACTGACTTGAACGTATAATTGAATTATTATTTATTTATCTGCACTAATATTATAAAGAGGAAAACTTTGTTTGTTTGTTTGATTGTAATGAATAGGCTCATAAACTACTGGACCGATTTTGATGAAATTTGGCACAGACAATCTTTAGACCCTGAGAAAGAACATAGGCTACTTTTTATTGCGAAATATGTGCCACGGGCGAAGCCGGGGCGGACCGCTAGTTTAGAGATAAGTAATTAATATTTTAAATTTTTTCTATTCAAGGTTTCCATGTCTGGGCCGTGAAGAAAGGGAAAAATGGGTAAAATTTGTCCAAAACAACCGCAGTGAAGAAACCTGGTTACCATCCGATAGAACTTGCGTCTGTTCATTGCATTTTCGCGATGAGGATAAATATACCACAAAAGCGGGAAGGCGTTTTCTAAAGAAGTCTGCTGTTCCTTGTATTGATGTTAGTAATAATAATAAAATTTTACGGATTTGTATAACAAATAAAATATTATTTTAGCCATCACTAACATTATGTTATATTTATTTTAGCCGAAGGCACACCCCGGACACTCCATACAAAATGATCGTTTTGACAGTCACACTGTAGAGACTGCAAATGTGTGTGTTAACGCTTTATGGTTGGCACATTTGTGACTAGCGTAAAAAAAATTCGCGTTTTTCTGATGAAATACATCCGTAAACAGCACAATATCTAACCATTTTCTACGAAAAACGATAATCACAAATCCAAAATAATAAAATTACTTTAAGTCAATTTGATTAATGTTGTCAATCTTCGTTGCGTATCGTCCTTGCAGAAAAATATGGCCCATTTTATGTCTGATCGCGCGGGGGTGAGGTAAGTTTAATTTTGGCGGGAGGCGGAGAGTGTCCGTTCTGTAGCGTTTAGCTACTATTATGTATTCTGTGCCGAAGGTGTGCTACAATAGTACTGGAACAATACAAGCAATTTCTGAGCCGGGAACATGTTCTGAGGATGATGAACTAAATAAACATTTTGTACAAAATTACACGGCTTTTATTTTTTTTCTAAAAAAGGCTCAATTTGTAAGGAATGAAACTTCCCATAGCCCTGACTGAACCTAAAACCCGAAAAAAATTAAATTATTCCATATGACGTCACTATTTACATCATCCTATATTATATGCCAGATATTGTTAGCCCCGCGTAGTAAAGTCAGTTTATACCTAAAATAAATATTAAGTAAGTACAAAGAAAATTTCAAGTCAACGTGCATGTAAGGAGTGGCACCCAATAAAATAGACAGAATGAAACAAAGTGTCGCCTCTATAGCGGTGAGTCAGTGACATCGCATAATCTATGACTGTCTAGCCGTCATTCGCGCGCCCCGCGCCGCCACGCTTGGCGCACAGATTTTGTTCGTGGTGTCTGCTCCATACGAAGTAATATTATCTCAATGTATAGCAATGGTATTTTCATTCGAATTACCAAGTGCACAAAAATGTATGGATTTAGTTCGAAATATAAAGAGATTTTGTAGGGACCTCGTGATGACTTTGAATTATAGAGAGGTTCGAATTATCGCAGGTTTGAATTAACGAGAGTCGACTGTATTTATGACTAGATTTCCGCCCGCGGCTTCGCCCGCGTTTTCAAAGAAACACCGGCATAGTTCCCGTTCCTGCGAAATTTCTGGGATGAAAAGTACTAGGTAGGTAACCTATGTGTTAATCTGGGTCTTCAGCTACCTACATACCAAATTTCATTGTAAGCGGTTCTGTAGTTTTTACGTGAAAAAATAACAAACATCCATCCATCCATACATCCTCACAAACTTTAACATAATTATAATTTTTTCGGTTAACTATGCAGTGAATAACAAGAATTCAGGAAATCTGAAAGTTACCTTCCTATCTGAAATATGAAAAAAGTTTTGCGTTTCAGTTATTTGGCATGGATTCATCAGCCCAGTGTCACCCGCTGCGAGTCTACAAGATCTGGCTCCCTAACCACACCCTCGCCTGTGTGTACCATGCTGTGTATAAAGTTGCTATTAAATCAGACGTAAAGAAGAGGGTTAAGCATAGAGCGGTAATTGTTCTCGAATGGTATAAATTTGGAAGGATAATTTCCTCTTTTCTTTTTTTACGGTTTTTCATTCATAGATTTATGCATAGATAATTAATAACAATTAAGCTTGTCCGTACGATAAAGGATTTCATAGAATAAATAAATAATATGTACCTAGTTAAAAATCAGTGTTCGTTAATATTAATTTTTTAACATTGCGGATGCTTCCTTAGATAAAAAAAAGACGTGTGGCACTCGGGGACTGCCGCGGTAAAGCTATTGCATAGCATGCCTTCAAGCCACACCTCCGTGCCCGTCGGAGTGGGGAGCGTGAGGTTTTTCGTTACGCAATTTCTGGATTCGGTCCCCGCGCTCAAGGCCCGCGATAGAAGCTATGCAATAGCTTAAAAATCGTCTCTCTTGTTATAAAACAAACTAACAAATATATGTATAACAAAGAATTATTCAGGGTATAAGGAATCGACTGCAATGGTTCACAATGGTAGAACTAGAGCGATTACGAGCGCACACCAACCTTCGTAGTCCGGAGTTGGCGATTTTCGCACAAATGGCCGTTGGGGATGTACTACCGAAGGACTTGGATGTTCTTGTTTGTATTTTATTTACTTAATACTAATTTACAAATATATTTTATAAGTATATCGACCTTAGTGGTGGAGGTTGGAGGAGGCCAGTGGCAAATATTATTACAAAAAGAAAGTACTTAGGTACTTAACAAACAAAAAAAAAAAATAAGAACTAGTCTTAATTTAAAGAATTTCTTCCACTTAGGTAGTATTTTCTTTAGGAATTCGAGCCGGGTATCCTAGTGGAGATTTGCGAAGACAATATACTGCTTGGTGTCGAAGTAGCCGCTGGAGCGGTCGCGCTCGCGTCTGCGCATTGCCAGTTGTTACAAGCCGCTAATTATATGAAAGAAGGTTATTCAATAAATTGAGTAGAACCTAATAAAAACATTTCATTGCTGAATCAAACAAAACATCCTTTTAAATTTTTATATGTATAGTGTATACCTATAACATCAACGTTTGACTTTAAAATAAATTATATACGGTGTTACCTTCTTGCTTTTTTATGAATGCTTATATGTAGAAAATCTTTGAAGTTTTTTCGTACAACCAGCAGAGAATAAAGACGTGGTAAAATTTTAAATAATTTACAGATCAAATCCGCTTGTACACGGAATTCATTTTGCTAGTATATCCAGCATTATACATGAGCCCGTATATATTTACACAGTTCATGCAAGACTTGGGCTGGCAGAAGTCACAATGTTCCAATTTATTCAGGTAACTTTCATATTATCTAAAGTAAGTATGTAATCCCTAAAATGTATATAGCTTTTATGCCTTATCCGTTGGTTTTCACTTGGGTATGTTGTCGTTAGATTGTAAAAACGGTTAGATTGTAATCTTACGACGATGATAGGTAGGTACTGTTGATTTTTTGTAAATAATCAAAATCAGTGGGTGAAAAACATTTACTTAATACCTAGTTACTTATATGTAAAATTAAAATCATTATCCTACTATCTACATACTATGTTTAAGATGTTTAATTATTATCAATTGTTAGGGCTGCAGACATATCAGGGAGAGGTGGCCTATCCTTTCTCGACTTGATGCTGTGGTCAGCTGCTTTAGAACCCTTCACTCAACATAATGGATCACCAGCTGAGTTGAGATGCAGATATATATTCAGGTTTGTATTATAAATAAAAGATTATAAATGAAAGATAAGGTTAATATTGCCAACCATCTTTATTGTGTTTCCAAGTTGGATGTTTGCAGGATCTTTAAAAATCAATTCAAATAAATAAAAAAGCACTTGAAAATTTGAACTAGGTAGGCTATAACAGTTATCTCCTCATAAATACTAGAAAAACAAATATCTTATACGATGAGATCATCTTCAGAACAACGTATATTCTATGAATGTTTTATGTTCAATTCATTATGCTAGCACATTATTTTTGCACAAATTATATAATACTTTACTATTCTATAGTCTCGTCGTCTATTGCTTAGTAAATAAGCAATAGACGACGAGACAATTAAATTTATATTTTCGTTGATATTTTTTTAAGGCATTTTCCCCAAATTCTCGTAGATATTTCGATAGCAATCGGGATCAGAAACTAGAATACCAAGAATTTAAAGAGTTGATGAGTGCTGCTCGTGCGGCCAGAGAACTGCCGGTCGATTCGCTTAGTGTTGCCAGGGATACTGATGTTTGTCTTCGGTTAGAACAATTTTTAATTTATTTACTCGTATATATTATTTGTTGCATATGTCACCGTTACATTGAGAAATTAGTTAGATTGTAAACTAACTCGCGAAATAGAAAAATGTCGAAAAATTAATGCGTTAAATTGTAAGTAAGTAGTATGCTACGGATAAAAATTTTCAACAGATTACAATCTCGCGGGATAGAATATAATCTAACGATGTTTACAATTTTACGGTTAATATACAAAATAATAATGTTGTACGAAAGCATATATTTTGTAAAGTATATGGGCATAATTGTTAATTACAGCCTGATGAAGATGTTTCGAGCACATCTTAATTTTTTTCGCGTGAAATAGAAACAAAAATTGACTGGCCGGTTGGCTTGGTTCGCAGTGACCCTGCCTTCCAAGCCACTGGTCGTGGGTTAGATTCCCACACGGGGCAAATATTTGTGTGATGAACATAGGTGTTTGCTCTGTTTCTGGGTGTTAATTATCTATATTAGTATTTATTTAAAATTATATATGTATGTTTATCAGCCATCTGGTTTCCATAACACAAGCGAAAGCTTAGTATGGGATCAGATCGTGCGTGTGTGAAAATTGTCCCGAAATATTTATTTATTTATTTATAAAAAATACATCCATCCATCCGTCCTCACAAACTTTCACATTCATATACTATTAGCACTGCTGATAATTTAATACCTACTATACTAGTAGTAATTAAACTATCATCTCTAGACAACTAGGCTTACAACCGAACTCTCAGCTACCAATAGCGGAATTTCTTCGTGCTGTAAGTGAGTTGCGTATTCGCGGCACGAGCGCTTTGTTACGATCCCCGAAGAGTACAGCTGGGTATTTGATTGATTTACAGTAAGTATGATTGAAGACTTGAACTAAGACTTAGAACAATATAGGTAATAATTTCTGTAAAATATGAATTGTTTTTCTACACACAGAGAAAAATAGTCTAATTCCCAATTTAGTAGAGCTGTAGATATCGGTTTAATAACTTCAAATAACTTATAACAGTAGTCAAACACGCACAAGAAAAGACATTATCACAGTAAAATATTATTTTGGTATAATTATTTCCAGTGAGCGAGATCGTGAGATGGCTGTAGCAACTGCTTCTAAAATAATAAATGATCACGGTACTAAAAGATTATTGTTTTTATTTTATTTTTTGTGCATTAAATTAGGAAATTATTGACTTGACTCAGGAATCAGGATCATAGATCGCAGGATTATGTTGTCTCAATAAGCTTTTGATACAATAATTGAATTATTAAGTATATAAATAATAGATTCTTATGTGTCACCGTAAAATTGTGAACACGGACATTTGGAAAAAGTAAATTCTCGAAATGATAATATGTATAACTGCAATTGATTGATTAGGTACCGTCTAATGAAAAATAATGCGTTAAATAATTGTTAAAGCAAATGTTACAGATCACAATTTTCCGATAGCTTGCAATCGTGTTAGATAATACATAGCTTATAATGTAACGGTGTTTATTATTTTACGGTGGAATATCTATCTAAGATACGAAAATAATATTTTTCTCCATAATATTTTCTTTACTTAACTAATATATATAATAATTTTTATACCTAGTTTTTCAGTTTTTGAAATGCATGTTTTCTCAATTTCTCCAAAAAATTATTACCTCACTAAAATCGCCATACAGTAAGTGTACCAGACGCATCATCCCACGCGGTGGAATTGAGTTCTATAACATCTGTCCGACGGAAGGATTACGCTCTCGCTAACTGCGTGGTCAAATTGCAAAAGAAGATGCCACCTGAAATGCAACAGCTGACGAGTTTTGATGGTATTTTTAATATTAATATAAAAAAAATCTAATTTAAGGTTTGATTTCTATTGGCAGTTTTGTTTTAAACTTTACGTAATAATTATTATAGTATAAAGATAGAGTAAACAGCATCTTGATGGATTTCATACATTTGTTTTTTAATTTTTATGAAAATTACTATCGGGTTATTTTTTCAAAGAAATTATTCCGTGAAAGAATATTATCATTTAAAAAAAGAGTTAATAAACCGTAATATGTACTCCACATTTCAATTTTCCTTGCAGAAGAGACCATTACCAGTTCCACAGCTCACCTAATTTCTTCTTCCGTCAATTCTATGGACTTCCTTGGAGCTAATTCTACCCCTGTGGAAGCGTTCGCGTCGATTCACTATTTCTCTTTGCATTTTGATAAAACTTCACATGTAAGGAATAGGTTTTGTAGAATTCGTCATTTTGTAGTGAGAACATTGCATAATGCATTGAACAGTTATAAACTCTCCTATTTGACATTACAAATTTTGTTTTGGGTACATATCGAAGTGTCGTATTACACATAGGTACCTAACTATTTGTGTATATCCTTGTACCTGTGCATAAAACCTTAACTTGTCCCACGAAGAATGCCAAAGAAAACAAGGTTAATTAAATAAATAAGCACCTAGATAGTTTTCTCAAATCACTTTCAGCGTCGCGTATCCGGTGGAGGTTCCACCACCGCTACCAAATCCGCTTTCAGCTGGTTATCACCAGATGAGGAGGTGGCTCTCGGAAGTCTTCTGCTTAAGATGGCGGAAGCTGTACGAGCCATTTGTACTTATGAGCCTAGGCTGTTGAGGCTCAGTTCGCCTGTTTATGCGATTGGTGAGTTTTTAAATGGTTTAGTAGCTTTTTCGGGATATTTTGTTCGTGTGGTTAGTGTGTGCAAGATTTTACATTTTAGTGTTTAAGTAGATCCCATTACAGTTTTTTTGCATCAAAACATTTTCACAGCTTACATAGATCTTCAGATTTCAATAATACCTACCTTCTAGTAGAATTAGTACAGGATAGTACATAGTTCGTTCCAAATAACTAGTAAAAAAAGTTTTGGGTGCATTAGTGGCTACAAAACCTATAAGTTCTGAAAAAAAATCGTCCCCTTCCACCGCATTTTAACCTCATAAATCTATGGGCCCTTTTACAGGTGACTTACACGGCAACCTGCCGGCCCTATTAGCAATGGAATCTTCCCTTTGGCCCACGGGAACAGCACTCGTCCCAGCACGGCTACTATTTCTAGGAGACTATGTAGACCGTGGAGCGTTTGGGACAGAATTATTGGCGTATCTGTTTGCTGCGAAACTGCAAAGACCCACGGGGGTCTATTTGATAAGGGGCAATCATGAAGCCAGGGACATACAGAAGATGTTCAGTTTTCATACGTGAGATATGATACCTTTGTATTAAATTAAGAAATAGGAAAAGCGTTCATTTTAAATTTATCTATACTAATATTATAAAGCTGAAGAATTTGTTTATTTTTTTTTAAAGCACTAATCTCAGGAGTTACTGGTCCGATTTGAAAAATTCTTTCGGTGTTAGATAGCCCATTTATCGAGGAAGGCTATAGGCTATAATATATCATTACGCAAAGACCAACAGGAGCGGAGCCACGCGGGTGAAACCGCGTAGCGCAGCTTGTAAATTATAATCAATCAAATCGGTTGAGCTTCAAGTCACATTCAATAATAGGTTATTAGATATATAGTAGAAACTACTGAAAGTAGATAATATTTTATAGGGTTTTCATATAATGTGGTAATATAATTAAAGCGACTTTTTAAACTTTTTCTCCCTTGATCCCTGAAATCAGTTAATTTTCATAGATATGAAGATTTCGATGAGATCATCGTATGTCAAGTATGTATCAGGTATTTCTATAAAATAGTGATGCAACATGTCTCCATAGTAACCTCTTATAGGGAGTGTTTAACGAAGTACGGCGAGGTAGAAGGTACCAAGATATGGAGCGCCATCAATCAAGTGTTTGACGTGCTGCCGCTGGCCGCTGTCGTCGATGATAAGGTTCTTTTGAAATTATATGCAATATTGTGATATATTTCGTATACTGATTATTAATTGTGTATGGAAATAGAAGAGTGGATTTAAAATGAATTAATATCACCCGCACCCATTGTCAATTTTCCATCATATTATTATAGATATCATGCGTACGTTTATGCCAAAAGCTCCTTTCTCTTATTGTTGTCGTCGATATTTTTATAAATGTAAATACATAATGTGTATGACTATATTATCCTTTTCACCTATGAGCCAATTTCTGACTTACTATTTACAATATATCTACATATAATGTGATAAATGTTTTATTTTATTAAATCGGAGATTTTCAAATCGAATTATCTATTTAATGTATGTCGCCTGTAGTAGATTGTAAACCCGCATCCCGATAGAGTATAATCATAGAAATCTAAATAACAAGACACTATAGAAGTGCTATAATGTCATAATTAGTATGAAAACCACTGTCGCCAAAATCAACGCATTTAAACCGATACCTAGCTAAACAGTACACACAAGTAAACTATGCCTTTTATTGGACAGCTTCATTTTAGTGATAACTAACTTTAAACAATAAATACAGCATTTTATTAAGTACCCTAACGCACGGTTTTACGGTTTATTTTCGAATAACATCCCCAGGTACATGAGATGTTTTGTTTCTTTTTGCTCAGAAAAATGCAAATTCGAAAAAATTCGTCTTTTCTACAACAGAGGGCGTTAATTTTCAATAGATATAACTTTGAACCTAAACACATAGAAATAAGGTTGATATTTGTGTTAAACGTGATAATAAGAACGGTCGACTGTGTCATTCATTGTTATTTAGATTACTATGGTGACATTCGTATTACTTGTAAATATTCTTTAATTTTAAGGAAAAACGGCAATATTTCTAAAAAAAAAATAATTACCGATGAAATGTTATTCCTTTATTAGTATAGCAGGATGAATTTCCGCAATGGGAAATGACGAAACACACTATGTTTACACACGCACGTCTCGAGAGCAACTGAATAGCGACGAACGCACTGGTGGCTTGGAAGTCACCTGACTAGCGACAAGGTCATGCGTGCTTACGACTTCTAGTGTCTTGTTATTTAGATTTCTATGAGTATAATCTAACTCGCGAGATTCAATCTGTCGAATATCGCATTGTTTCGTTTGCGGGGTTCTTATTATTGATTAGTTTTAAACAAAGAGTATAATGTATAATATGGTTTTAAATAAACTCAACCTGATCCATCATATCGAATGCCCTTTTCACAATCAATCAACCAAAAACAATTTGTTAACAATGTTACGGATCACAATATTTCGACAGATTATAATCTCGCGGGATATATTCCGCAAATCTATCAATGTTTACAATTCAACGATATTTAAAATTTTGTAAATATATATTTTTTGTTGTTTCGTTTCTCAATACTATAATAGGTATTCTGCTGTCACGGTGGTATCCCACCACCGTGGGTATGTCCGCTGATATCTGCGATAGACAAGGTGCCGGTGCCGCTGCCCAAGCCGGCCGAGCAGAGCTCCATAGCGTGGGAGCTGCTGTGGAACGATCCCATCAGGTGTGTGATGGTTTTGTTTATTGAAGTGAAACTTCTTTATCGGGGTTGGAAAAAAATTTTGGTTGGGTTTTTTCGTTACTTGTGACATTTTTCTGTTACGCGCCATCTTTTTCTTATCCCTACCACGCGTGATTCGGCGTTTTTCTGTAAAGTTGCATATAGTAAATTATTTTTTGAAAAATAAGGTCATAAAGAAGTTTCATTTCTTACGTGTGTACACTAGTACACGCACACATTTTTGTTTTATTTTTATTTATGCATGAACGCGGCAAACCCACATGCCACAATACGGTCGATATTTGCTAGTATTTAATTCCTAGCATGAGCGCATACATTGCGCGAGTGTCTGTGCGCATGTACAGTTACGTAAGGCTGCAGTTAGACGACGAGCGCGGTCGCCGCGCGGTGGCTGTTCAGTTATAGCAAATTTATGTTTTATTAACAGGACGCCCTAACTAATAAACTATTTACAATTAAACGCAAATAGCAAATAATGCGTTGAATTGTAAATGGTTAGATACAGTTCAAAATTTAAAAATTTGCTAAATAACTAGATATACTTAAACAAACGAAAAATAATACCTACGTTAAATTGTAAACAATTTGGTGCAGCTTACAACTTATCGACAGTTTACAATCTCACGAAGTAGGGTAATTGCGCTGGTTTTCGTCCAATTATAGGAGTTGACAACTTTGTGAGGGGAAATAAATATTTTGGAGCACCCTTTCTTAAACATATAATATATTTTTTTAGTGCTTATATAGTCTTCTTTAGGATAATATTAAGTGAAAATAAATCATTTTGACAGATCTTTTAATTTAAATTATTTTTTGCAAAAGTCATAATTACAGGACTAAGAAATGACATACAACAAGTAGAATTGAACGCGTAGAAACGGCTGAGCTAGGCTGATCGTCAGGTTTTTTTTATCCCAGATAACTTTTCACATACATCCAACGTCCCAGGCGTTGGCACCTCATCTGTGACATTCAAAGGCAGTACTAAAATGTCATCAAGGCTTACCACTGAACCAACTTCTAGGTAACTTCCTGTTATATATTTTAATAACGATATGGAGTTACAGTCTTCAGTTACGTTCAATGGTGGTTGGATGGTTTCAACCTTATCAGTACCCAGTTCTATATGGCGTGGAGTCGGGCGTCGGCTGTATGAGCTGTGTGTCCTCAGATTCTTTCAGTAAATCTGTTACAGTAAAACTGGCTGAGTTTGATAACACCTGTGAACTATCACGAGAACTGTTTACGGTACTGATGTAGTCGGATTCAGTGTCTAATGATAATTCACAAACATTAGTCTCCACAGGCAGTGTTTTTTTAAACAGGTTAAGTTCTTTCATTAGTACTCTGTAGTTTACTTTCTTGTTAAGCAGCGCAGTTTTTAATTGCTTAAGTACTTTTTTGGTAGTAGCTACGTCTGCTCTACTTATGCCTGTTCCGGGAGTAGATTGTCTTGTCTTTATATTTTGCATTGTATCGATGACACATTTAGTGTAATCAAGCGCATTAGGGTCAAAGGGGTAGAGCCCACATCTTTTAAACCCGTTTTGGATATAGGTTGCAAGATTCGTTTCTTGCAAGGTTTCTGCAAACAATTTGCAGAAGTTTGTTTTAGTCACTGTTTTATTAATATTTTCTGGCTTCATTAAAAAATTTCTGACTGTATTCTTCCAGCTTGCTTTGAGTGGCTCAAATACACTTACGTCAGCAGGCTGGAGGATATGCGTCGTGTTGGGCGGTAGGGCATATAATATTATATTTAACTGTTCACATATTGTGCATAACATCAAAGACATATATGATTTGTGTCCGTCAACCAGCAAGAGGACCGGTTTTATGATATTATTCCGTTCAAGCCAGTTATTGAAATCGTTGGTGATGTATTCAAAAAATACGTCTCCCCGCATCCTTCCTGACTCGGACTTGCCCAAACACCAATCAGGTGGCATGCTCTTCACCACTGCCTGTGGTGGTTTTACATACGGAAATACCACGCATGGTGGACATACATCTCCATTAGCATTGAAGGTTACAAGTACGGTTAGGTTGTCTTTTTCGTTCCCCTGTTTAACTTGATATAAGCTACGGTAACCCCTGGGCCCGAGTACTTTGCCAGTCTTCGGACACAGCGCAAAGCCACTTTCGTCGCCGTTAAATATGCTCGAAGGACGGTTAAGAATGTCTTTTTGATTTATCTCTTCCAAATACGTCTCGAGACCACAGAACCAATTTCGAATGGACTCTTCGCTTACTTGAGCTCTTGCCTTATTAATACTTTCGGCGGATCGGCACGAAATTTGTGGGTTTCTTTTCAAAAAGTTAAGATACCATTTTTGGCCAGGTCTACAGTCTTTAAATTTATTAGGAATCGACGAATCTCGTACAATTTTTTGGACAGAATCTAAAAGTTCCTGTTTTTTAACAGGAAACCCGCATTTTGATATGTTAATCAGCCAATTAACTATTTTCTCTTCACCATCAGTCCCTAATACGGGATCTGGCCCACGTTTCTTTAAAATATCAGTTGTTTTGCCGTGTATTCTATCGAGGACCGTAGATTTAGGAATCCCATAATCTCTACAGACTTGTCTTACTGATGCCTTATTTTCCCGAATTGCCGTTAAAGCCTTTATTAAGGATTCTTCAGTGTACGCACCGGTTTTTTTACTAGATTTGTTAGACTCCTTCGATGCCATCTAAAAACAATAAGATTTTTCTTAGGATAAGTTGAGTAAGTAGAATAAAAAAATACTGCATTGGCAAAACAGACCTAGCATAAAAGATCCCGCTAACTGAATGATATTCAAGAAAAATACAGTGTATTATGTCTGACCTACCCCCATTTATGCTACGAATAATTGGCTCTACTTTATATAAGGAGAATGATACATGACTGAATGAATGACAATATTAGGTACCTACAACACTCTGGCCCTCACCAATTATTTATAAGGAAGATACTGAATAGAAAACTTTTCAATACGTCTATGGACGAAAAGTAATGCAAAAGAATAGCTATTTTTAATTTTCGTTCACCCCAATACTCATTCATGAACGAAAACTAAAACAACATTTAAAGCTAAATTTAGTTTTCGTCCACGCTCTTTAAATATTTTTTTCATTTTGGCAGCACTGACAAAGCAGAGGACGGAAACCAAAAAATCTAAACTTATAGCAATAAAGAACTATTCAGTACAGTAAAAGTTCCTTATTCGCGGGGTATATGTTCCATAAATATGCCGCGAATACAGAAACCGTGAATACGGAATGGTAATTTATATGGGATTATAGGGGATACGTTCCTAGGTGACGATTGAGATTTTTTTCGTGTCGAAAGTTTCGACGAGTTTCGACTCGAAACTCGTTTCTCATTTTTTTTTAGTTGACAATATAAACTAGGAAGAGTGCAGTAGACGTTACTCGAACACAATTTTTGTAACGAATGTGAAAGACGAAACAATAAAACACGCAAAGCGGCTTTTACTATAAACGGAACTACATTTAAAAATATACTTTATTTATTGAGTTATAAGGTTGCTTCCATTCTGTTTATTTACATTCTCAAAAACATCAATCGCGGCAAAGGCGGCTTGCGACAAAGGCGGCTCGTGTCAAAGGCCTCGGCGATATCATTTAACAACATAATATGTACTTTAGGCAAACTTGTAATAAGATCTATTTTACTTTCTTATTAGTCCATTTGACAAGGATTTTGGGTTAGATACCTATTGGAATAATTGAAGTGAAACTTCTTTATCGGGGGTGGACAAAAATTTAGTGTAAC